>VZSR01000479.1:2374688-2459963 GCA_013398615.1 Brachypodius melanocephalos
CTCACTTGTCCTGGTGCAATTGTTGGTCCAGTGCAGTGAGACATAAGAGATGTAACTGGCTGAAACAAAACTGAAGGTGATGGAGGGCTCAACAGAAGAGTAAATGTTAGTTTTAACCACATTGATTTTTCCCAGTCCACATTACATCATAAATCTTTCCTTCTCTAAGAGTAGGAAGACAGAGACTGTCAACTGGAAGACAGGTAACACTAATTTAAATCTTCTGACCATAAATGTGTCAGTGCAGCCTTACTAGGGATATAACAGGCTCACTTTCTTTTCTGTTTTCTCACAAAATGCACATTTGTATCCATGTTCCCTGCTTTTTATAACAACCAAAAGGAGAAAAATGTGTCTGTATGCAGAATTTATTTATAAAGTAAATTCTAAGATTTTCTTCTAACAAGAGGTGTAAGAACTTTTTACAATTAAGCACACAAAAGCCTTGCTTTTTGATGAAATACAGGGTCTGCTGATCAGTTTCTAAAGAGAAAGAATTATTGTAACCAGAAATAGGAAGAAATTGGTATTCTCTCCCTTTAGTCATCACAGTTCTCATCAGCTGTTTTTTTTAACCTAACCTTTACTGGCTTACAACATTAAACAGACAAGTCTACATGTAGGTTTTTTGGAGCTGGTTTTGAGAAAGAAGAGATAGCAGGAAGAAACAGATGATATTTACTGCACAATTTTATGATTCAATCTGGATGAATCAAAACGAGTCATCTCCCGAGCCAGGAAGTATATGAGGATGTTTAAATGTAATTGAAGAATTCTTCATTCAATTCTGCAAAGAAAATTCTCCTTCCAGCATAGAACAGTCATCCACAGTCACAATCCTTACCTATTAGTTGCAATTCTCTAAAGGTCCTAAATGACTTCACACAGGAATATCATTTAGCCAAATGTTTCTATGCAGGATTTATGCAGTTAATTAACCCTGTCAAAGTGGTTTTGGCCCCCAGATCAGTTTGAGTTCTGTACCTGTTTCCCCACATGCTGTGTTCCTTTTCATTCTGCCAGGGTTGACAGACTCACAAAGTACTCTGCATTCTACTGTCCAAGTCATAAACAAAAATACTGATTAAATATGAGACATAGAATATTGACAGGCCCTCCTGGATATATGACCATGTTCTGACATTTGGCTAATTATATGTATTTTAAATTTTTTTCTGACCCCTTCTGTATCCTCCAGGCAGTAGACACCTCTAGACCACTTTTCCTCATCTCAGTCAAGAAAACACTTCATGAATACAGTGCAAGAAACTTGGGCCAGTCAAGGTATATCTAATGTTTCTCTCCTCACCACCTGACCTGTAACATGGCCCTACAAAGAAATTAAATGGGTTTGTCACAATTTGCCCTTGAGAAATCTGTTTACTTGGTAACACATCTTGCTAACTGGCAAGATGTCTGTCCAATTATTTCTTGCTAGGTTTAAGCCAAACAGACTGGTCTTTAATTAGCAGCTCCTCCTTTCCCTATCCCCTCCTGAAGTACTATATTTGCTTTTCCCCAGATACCACTTTCTCCCCTACAGAGCCAATACCTGAAATGCCCTAGGATTAATCACATCAGGTCCAGCTTCCTTGAAAACATTTAAGAACTACACTTAAAGCTAGAAAACTTTGGCACCTATTTTTACATTAACATAAATCCCTCAGTGCAGAAGAATCCTCTGAAGCAGATAAAAATGTTTTCAACATACATAAATCCTAAAAGAAAGCACAAAGAAGCAGTCATGACACTACTTATATCAACAAAAATAATTTTTTGTTTTGAAACAATTGAGACCATAACTGTGCACTTGGGTCTCAAGGTATTTTAGATGTGTATTTCTAGATCTCCCTCCCACTACTTGAGTTCTATTGTTCCATTTTTGGAAAGCAGATCATAATACTAACCATTCTACTTTACCACCCTTAAAACACTATTTCTAGGGGCCAAAATAATCCAGATGCAGTTAAGAGAAACTTGGGTTTAATCCTAGAACTGTGTCTGTAACTCAAGAACTCAGAAATCTACTCCTTGTGTGTGCTTTCTCTGGCTGATGATGTTCACATATCTCACTAGGGTTGTGCACAGTTTTGAACCTCACAGTGAGAGGTCACTGGATATTGGGAACTTTGTTTCACATCTAACATAGGACATGAACCAAACTCCCTTCTTCTCTTTCTCCTTGTAAAAACACATCTGATCTAGAAGGAACAAGCCCCACTAGAACAACAAAACAAATCTCTGACAGCCTAACACCTTCTCTAACTACTGCAACTACTCCTTGCTGGATTACGCATGGCCACTGTGATAAAGAAATAATCCTTGGCAAGTCCTTGCTGCCAAACATCCAGAGATGGAGACATTTCCTTGTCGGAGCTACAGTGAATTTAACCTCTCCCTTTTTTCCTCACATATTACTTTATTTATTACTTTATCATCCACACCAGTCCTACAGATGCCAGAGCAAGTGACTCAGTCATTGCACAATGATACAAATCATTACTCTGAGTCTTTTTTCTTTTTTTTTTCTTTCTATTTTTTTCCCCAAAGTTGAATATCAATTTTTGGCTTAGATCAGCTTAAAGGTACTTAAACAGTTGCATTCAATTGATCCTAATGGGAACAATCCTGAAGTATTGCATTAAGGACATCATGATGTCACAGAGTAAACTCTAACCCATGTAAGACAAATGCAGCTATTGCAAATAACTGCTCTAAACCGCCTGAGCCAGCAGAAGGGGTAAGTGTCAAAGACCTGAGGCAGTCATCGTTCCACCCAGGAGAATGCTGTACAATGAATAACAATAGAAATCAGAAGAGAACACTGGATTTTTTCATTTGCATACCCACCATGTAACAACTTCTTCAAGAATATTTGCAATTAAGGATTACATTTGTTTAACAGCTAAAACAAACAAACAAAAACGACACACAAAAAAAAAAGGTATCAATTCCATTTTCAAGGAGGCAATGTCTACTTCATCTATCCAACATGGAATACTCCACTTGATCTTCAATGCAATGTAGAATATTTATTTTTTTCATATTTTGAAAGGAACTCAAAGGAAAACAGCACAACACTTCAACTATCTACTAAAAAGAAAGACAAACTCATTTTTCTAATTATCTTTTCCCAAAGAAAATTCCCCTTATTACAGTATCCAACTCCCACACCCTCATCTCTATAATTGTTACTGAAGAGACATTTTGCAACTGGGATTCTTAATATTTGCTGTGGTTATTACAGACTGTATAAATAATGTAACAGTGTATTTCTCTTGGAAAATGTAGAACTAGTTGCTTCAGCCCTCTGGTGACGTTTTCTCCTCACTTGACTCTACCTCACCAGCAGACAGATGCATTTTTCTTACAAGGAGAATAATTCTCTGGAGAGACCACTACTGCCCCAGCTAGAAATTCTGCAAAATGCCTACCATTATGATTTTCATCAGAGGAATGGAATCTCACGAGCTTGACAGGGAACAGGAACTTCTGTTCACTCCTAAACCATCTTTTATCACTACCAGTTTAAAAATATTTCAACTGAATGTAGCCTAGACTATGGAGCAAAAGGCAGAGCAGCAAACCCACTCAGGGCTATTTCTACCCGTTTTCTCCTACAAAAAAAAATCTGCAGTGCTACTTACATTGCATGCAATAAATGAACAAAAATTGCTGCTGATCTCAGCCCAAAGACTACAGATGTTTTAAGGTCTGAAACACGACTTCATGTTATTCAACAGCTACAGACTAAGGCTGATGAGGTCTACAGTAAAGAAAGCAAAGAAAATCAATAAACAGAGTAATAAATAGCTAGCCTATATAGTACATGTCTTTCACATCAAAGACATAAAGGAGGGACAAAAAATACAAAGTTCATTTTGTCCTCAAAGTGAACTGCAACACAGCACTGGACTGGAGCTTGTTTCTCACTGATACATGCTCCTCCTGCTTCTGTGGGCAGGAGTAAACAATAGGTAAAAGCTATTGAGCCATTGTGTTAAAGTTCTGGATTTACAGTCTATTTTCTCTATCAGCTTGGTGGTAATTAATTACTACCTATACACTTAATTACAACCAGTTAAAGAAATGTAGTGCAAGTCTGTAAACAAAGCCTGGTCAATTTGAGGTAAAGGGTAATTGGAACTAAATGAGATTTCTACACAACTATGATCATATGTAGCATGCTTGACATACTCACTACTACAGCATGAGTTTGCAGAGGATTCTTGAAAACTCTGTATAGAACTGGTTCCCAAAACAATCTGAAAGATTTGTGCTTCTTTAGACTGACAAATAATATCCTTACAACAATGGACTTAGAGAAACTTGCTGCAGTTTCCCTTCACTGGCTATTCCTGCCCCTATTCACCCTACAGCTTTTCTGACTTTCTTTGACCTATGAAACTAATAACTCACACTATTTATTACTGCTTACTGCTTTGTTTCATTTTCTTTATTAATGATCAAAATACTTCTGTCTAATAACTCTGAGTCCACATGTACCATTTTAACTTTCCCTTTGGACAAGTGTAATATGCTTTAAAGCCATATTAAAACTCAGATATTTCAATATAGCCTATATAATTACTTTCTGGGACAGAAGCACAGTTTCAGTCTTCCACAAATCCACACATATCCTTAAGCACTTGAGCTAAACAGAATGAATCTTGGTTTGAGAACTGCAATTGCTGTTCCTTGTTAATCCCCAGTGTAAACTCCTGAGCACTCAGCCTGTCCAGGAAAATGTGTATTGGTCCAACAATTCTTTTTTAACACTAAGACAGCTACAGGCAATGTTGCTTGGAAAAGCACACGGTATAAAGGGAACGTTGGCTGATTAGTTTCCATTTATCAAATCAATTTTCTTCCCCTAGAACATACTCGGTTAAATCCTGAGGAATTATCCCATAAACGGTACCATAATAACATCCCTCCCTGACCTTTGTGCTGTGATATTGAAGTCAACAGGGCAGCATCACGTTTCAACACTCAAAACCACATCTTTCCCATTAACCAATCAGTCAACAGATTCCTCATATATTTTTCATGGTGAGCAAACATTAATGCTGTTATTACAATGAAAGAAAATGCTTGGCTGTTTGTTTAAGAGCCTGCCCACAAGAGCCAGGGCAGGTCAGCACCCAGAGAGAGATGCTCACAAAGAACACAGAAGTGCAGCAAGAACAGTCTTGGCACATTTCGAGCTTTGTGCCTTCCCTCCAGCCTGCTCCAAAGGCACTTGTTTTATTCTCAGCTGAGAGGTGCTGCAGCAGTTCAGAAGGTGGATCTGATCACTGCCACCAGGGCTGCAGCAGCAGAGAGAGCCTGATGGGACAGGGAGTTTGTTATAGTTCCTTCAGATTGAAAAAATTTCCAATAGTTCCAGTAGTTCCTTCAGATTTTAAAAAAATAAAAATAAAAAGCCACCTCAATATTATTAACTGAAGTTCACCTAAGACTGCACCATCAAATGCCCTAAATTTAAAGTGCTTGTTGATCTCACTCTGCAAGGTTCCCAGGAATATAAACAGCTGCTACTTTTTGTCATTACACAACTTACTAATAAACAAAACAATTGCATCTTTAGGTGTTAATCTGCTTTCTCACAGATCATCACTCATTTTTCTTTTGAATCTTGGCACATTTTTCTCAAACCCACCTTTGCTGACAAGTTATTATAACTATTTAGTAGCAGAAGTTTTCAAACAGTAGATTTCTGTCTTCTTGTTTACACCTACGAGAACATTTTAAGGTTATTTTTCAGTTGTTGAGATCTACTGTTTTATGTGTCTCATCACCCCAGCCTTAAACAGTCAGACAGACTTCATGAGTTCCTTTGGAATTTTGTCTTTCATCATCAAAAGCACATGCTGCTTTATATAGCTATGCATAACATTTTTCATTTTTTTTTCCCCCAAAAGTTTGCAATTCTCAGATCTGCCATTTCACAAGTGGTTTGAAAAATTCTATCATAGTCTTATTTTTAAAACTACAGCAAGGATTTCACAGAGCACTAGGCACACACATGGGTGGGATGACTGCAACAGAGTTACACTGATAAATTAAGGTGGTTTAGAACCTGAGCTTTATGCTCATCTTGCTTCAAAACTCATCTGCACGTATGTCAGCCAGGCACACCCTCCATGCAGCCTGTACCTTGCTTTGTGCTAAAGGTCACAGACAAAAAAGAAGGGAAGGATCAGATTTTCTGGTGTGTCCATACATCTAACTCGAATTTAGGGTACAGAAATCCACATTAGCAAAAGCAAAACAATGCAGGAAAGCAGTTAACCCATAGCAAGATGGCAATGAAGGATAAATCACCCCATAATGAAGACTTCTGGAGTGATGTCTTAAAAAAATTTCTTCCAGTACTCAGCTAATCTTGTTCATTTAGATGCACTATACAAATACACATTTTGCTTGTCTCTCTGTCATAGGTTATGTCTGAAACCTACTGAAAAAAAGTTATATTTGCAAAGGGGGACAGTATATATAGCACATTTTACCCATTACCACAATACCTTTCATTTGCAAGAACTGCTACATTAATTTTCACGTTTAAAAAAGGCCAAAAAAAGCAAAACATGCCAATATGACCCTGTAACTGTACAATGTTAAACACTAAAACCAGACTCTTGGTCTTACAATACAAAGATTTCTGCCTCCTTAGTATCATGGCAACATCTACCCTTAGAAGTCTTTGTGACCTTTTGTTAAAGATGTGAGGGGGGGGAAAGGAAAGCATTCAAAGCCTTGAAAATGTAAAGAAATAAATGAAGCTTTCTGTTTAGAAAAACAGCATTTATTTCCATTCCCTTTAGCTAAAGGACATGAGGAGGGAAACAATCTTTTAGACAATCCTAACAATTCTTTAATAAATTAATGGCTCAATGGCTGTCTCTCTTCAGGACAAGTCTCAAAGCAGTCACTGAAATGGTTTTGTCCTGTTTCAGGTTTGAACTTACAGCAGCATCAGAAAACAAAAATCTACAGTGCTTCCATAGCCACATATTCAGTTTAAAATCCCCATCGTGGACCCCACCATCTCCTTCCCCTTCTGAGCAGTGTCAGAAATGTGTCCATCAGCCACAGTGCCCTCTGCCTCAGACCAGCACAGCTCAGGGATGGGGCTCAGAGTCTCCTATTTCAGACAGCACTTGGCAAACCTAAACGGAGAAAAATCTGTTATTTTGGTGAGGCTGCAGTTCACAAAGCTAGAGTGGCACCAAGTGGTGAGAGGATGAATTTGGGTGTTATTACGTGTATTTTTTCAACCACACTAGAAGCCACACTTGACATAAGTTAAAATAAGATGGTTTGGCAGCTCACTTCTACTGGGGAGCCCAGTTTTTTTAGAAATACTAGTTAATCCACACATACACACACAAAATAACAAAGATAGAACTTCCCACAGGGGACTGTTAAGCAAGTAAAATTTAGAATTACTAGTTAGACAAAAAGTCAGGTAGGAAGTAAACAAAGATATCCTAATTTTCATAGTCAGACACAGCCATAATTATTCTTTATCTATCACTTGACTTTTCACACTCAAGGCTACCCTACCCTCCAAAGTGGAGCCATTGCATCTCTTATTACATTTTAAAAGCAGCACATTTGTATTTATTTGCCTCTTTTCTGCCATATGTGACACACAAGCCACCCCCATTCCTAAAATGTCTTGCACACTGTCACTTCTCATAACACCTCAGAAACAAAGGAACAAACAAAAAACAAAACCAAAACAAAAACAACAACAACAAAAAAACCCACTACACCAAGCCACAAAACAACCAAGGATACTGTGTGCCTTCAAAGATCACGTCAGGAAAAGAATATTCCCCTCTTCTCAGCAATAACAACCATACACTTCATCTCACTCTTCCCCCCAAAATGCACCAGACTTGTAATCAAACCCAAGGAAGAGAAGACAGATGAGTTCTGTGAATAATAGCTTAAAAAACCTCAAACGAAAAACTACTAAAACACAGACGTCTTCCCACACCCCATTCCTGTGCTCTTCTTCTCAATAAAAAATACCCTACAGCTATTTCAAGGGCATCAGTGTATTATTTCTATAGAAAATGAGAGTTTGTTTTCATCATGCATTTGTACTGGCTAACACCTAATAGGAGCTATTATTTACCCAGACAACTGACAAAAGTGCTCATTCACATGGAAGAAAGTATTTGATGTTAAACATCTGTGGGCTACTTTGGCCCAGTTTTTCAAGTAGTGAAAGGCAATTTCACCTTTTGCTTGGTTTAACTGATACGCTCAGGATAGAAAAGTCATTATCACGGGAACAGTAACTAAACCAAAAACTGAATGAATATGCTCATAAATCTAGAAAAATACAATGTGATTACTATCATAACCAAATCCTTAAAAAGATATAAGTAGGAGGTATAGACAATAAAAAAAATCACAAACAAGGTCAGTTAAGTAATTTACAAGTTATTTCAATATCTACAGTAAAACAAGTTCTGGAGAAATGAGGAACTGAAAAGCGAAGCCCTGTTAAAAAAGGTCTTTGTAGCACCTGATGCATCCCAGTAACCATGAGCAGGTTTAAAACACACCAACAATGCAAATATGACAGCCCAAGAGTGCAGCTGGGCTGAGACTTCACTTAAGTAATTTAGAACACAACAGAGCCTCTGAGGTTCAAACAGAAAAGTTCCTGAAGCTCTTGAGCCCCTTCAGTTGCACAGGTTGTCAGAAACATGATCAGCATAATCAGGTGGTTTTGACTCCCAGGTAGCAATGCTCAATCTTCACTTCAAAAGAGACGATACAAAATGTGAGCTAGGAAGATTTCTACTGCACAGAGACACTAAATGTCTCTTCCTGCTTTTTAGAATTTAACTTCAAGGTCAGGTGGTCACATTCTGTGTGTGAACATCCCAACTGCAAATTAATGCTTTGTCCATAAGCTCAGCTTTCTTTCTTACTTTTAACAGATGGCAGTAATGTTGATCTACACATTAACAGCGACTGATTTCCAATTCCAAAACAAGAGAAATGATCTTTGTATCTTTGTATCATTTCCCACTGAGAGGTAATTAATGGATATTTGCAAGCTGCTTGGAGATCCTCCAGCAAGGGTTTTGGGTTTGTTTTTTTTTTTTGTTTTTTTTTTTTTTTTGTCTGCTTTGGGGTCCTTTTTGTGGTGTTTTTTTTTTTTTTTTCTTCTTCTAACTGCTGCATAATATTTACAGCCTGTATTTCACAAAGTGTTGCACAGTTTATTTTTTGAGACTCCTCATACTTCATTTCATTGTCTTATGCTTAAAAGCAGGCTTCTCTGAGATTTGTTGCATCTGAGACACCACCACCTTCACTTGCTGTCCCAGATCAAACAGGATCCTCCACCCAAACTCAAACCCTTCTAAAAGCCAGACAGTGAAGATTGAAGCTATGCTGAGGGCCATTCCTTCATCACTTCACCATCTTCCCCAACTCCAGCCATTTGTCCAGTCTCAGTATTGACAAGTTTTATGCTTAGACTATAAAAACTTCAACAGTAAATGATGAACTTCACGTAGTGTATTTGTACCAAGCACAACAGCCTCCCAGTCTAAGGAGCAACAGTTCCTGCTAATTTCTATTTCTTATGAGAGCTTTGAAAGGAACAAGTAACAGGACTGTATTGTCTGTAAAGACACAGCTGCCCTGGGTGCTTCTGCTTTGGTCACTATAAAAAATGAGGGAAAAGGTAAAAAAATAAAAATCCTAGTGTCCACCGAGGTTAGTATGCTGTCCTTTTTAAAAGTGTACAAGGATAGATATGCTTCCTTGGGGAAGTGGAAACTCATATAATATTTTACAATAGCACTCATCTCCTTGGAGATATAGCCACTGGTAGGGAAGTGTTTGAGAATAAAAAATACTACCTACCAATTTGTTGCAAATGAGAAGTTGCATGTTGTGCTATATTTTGAATTCTTTCATGAATGAGCATTTATTCTGGGATAAGTGGATATGGATGAATAGCTGACTAAAGTACCAACTGCTTTTTTAAAAGAAGAATTATCTGAAATCAAATCTTCTTTGTTGGATGAAACATAAATTGCAGAGGGAATATTTAACTATGTAAGGAGAAAATCCATAGATAAGGTATCACAGACTACACTTAGCAGAGTTAATTGTCTTTATCACTTGCTCTTTCACACAAGTTTCTAATGGAGTGTTTTGTCTAAATAACAAAATGCATTGTCAGTAATATCCTCTGATGCAGATTTCATGACAATTAGGCTTTAATGATAACCAAGTGCTGGCATTTGGATTACTTGGCAGATAAAACTTCTGTTTGCTCAAGAGACCTCAAGCCAACTTCACCTTTTTGAGCTAAGGCAGAAAAATCTACTGTAAATCACTCAGTGGCTTTAGCAGCATTTTTGACTGCAGCTGCTAATATTGACTTCACAGGGTGTGATGATGACTCTCTTCCAGGTCAGGCATACTTATTTTGTCCCATTTTTTGTCTACCTTCCTCCATCCCATTTGATGGTTTTATTCTGAGTTTAGAGTCCACATTCTGACACTACCACAGAGGAATTGATAACTGCATTCTAAGATATTCTTTACTATGAAAAATGATCTGTGTTACATGGGCTATACATAACCCAGCCTTTACATCTCCTTTAGCTAATTGTTGGGGAACAAAACTCTTCATTTTTGCTAATAACCACTTTGCACAGAGATACACAATGCAAAGACTAAAGGATAGCAGAGCATAAGGGGTCATTTCAGTTACTGCTGTCATATATATCATGCTTGATTTTATTTAATTTGCTTTCAGAGAGCATTACAACTAGCTGAAATATCTAAAAGGCTACTAATTATCCTTCTTGAAAGAAAAGAATTATAATGAGTTTCTCATAAAAGTCCATCTACTTCTCCTAGTTCTGTCTAATCACTTGCTACTTGTCTGCAAATGGATTTGGTCTCATACATGATAATAATAGTGACAGATGTTTTTCTGCCAGTCAAACTTAAAATTCAAACTTCAGTTGATTATTATGAGTAATCTACAATTTCCTCCATAATTAAGGCTTCAACTTTGTTCACATTAACAAGTTCAATTTTGACCTCCCACTCACATCTATTAGTGAAGAAGAACTTAAGTGATACGTGAGAATCATGGCAAAAGAAGAATTTTCCTTCGAATTCAGATGGAAGTGAAGGAGGAAATTCCAATTTATGGCAATGCCTTATAGATATTTCCACATATGGTAATGTGTCACTTTACTGGAGGGAGAGGAAGAAAGCAGCAGAACTTTAATGGACTGAAAGCATGTTCTCATGCCCAGAACTGAGGCTGAGAGAACAGAAAGAACAGAAGTCTGATTTTAGTCTGATTGACAGCTGCTTTACTAAGATCAGGACAGACTATGGGCTAAAATAACACACAACAAACAAGCACTACACTTGTCTTCCCTCTACTTTTGCCTCATTAAAACCCTACCTTCCTCCAACCACCACCAGTAGGACCCAAAGAAAAGCAGAAAACATTCCTAACACAGCAGAATTGATATGGATGAACTGAATGCAGCCCAACGATTACTGATTTATGATGTTTCACTATTCAAGTTATTTCTAAAAATTCCTCTTTGGGCAGTGTCTAACAGAGAGAGAAGGAAGGTGAGAAGATGTAGTTTAATGGATTTATCTATTTAAAATCTAATGCACAGGGACAATGTTTTGTTACCCACAGTCCAATTTTAAAAGTTATTAAGATTTTAATAGGCACACTAGATCGCTGTGTTGACTCTGACAACCTAATTTAGGCTCCCTGGCAGGTTCAGAGATGCTGCATTAACTGTTGGAGCTGGCCAGTTTAAATAAACTCCTTGCTTCAGAACAGCCACAAACCAAAATAAACTCTGCAGAATAGCTCAGGTTAGAGGATTTGAAAACAACTGAGGCACCTGAAGAGGCAATACAGAGCCAAGACCCATAATAAATTTCTAAATAGACCTGTGTTTGCTATGCAGGTCAGAAAGCACCAAGGAATAGTCTTTTTAAACCACTTAAGTGGGGGGGAAAGAAAATTAAATCTTGGTTTCCTTTCTGCAAGCAGCACCCTGAGCAGTAGCAGGGGGACTGAAATACAGCTCAGGAAGATGTAGTTTGAGAATTTATTTCTCTTTTTATATAAAAACCTTTGTTTTATTACAGAACTTGTGGCTACTCAAAACTCACTCAGATAGAAGCCATGAATTATAGTCAATTCCATTGTGGGGTTTTTTTTAATAAATTAAGAATTATATAATCTTATAACTGGTAATTGATGTTCTTCAAGCAGCTAAAAGGCATTTAAGAGTGACATTTAATACGGCAGAACTTAAGAGTGTCCATTCATCAAGAGGGTAATTCACTCCCTCACTAAAGGTCTTTCTGAACATTTGAGAGCAGCATGAGCATCTCTAGCAGAAACTTTGGAAAATAAAAGAAACAGTCAAAACACTTGTCCACTACCTCTTTTACATCATCAGCTGTGAGGTTTTCATGGAGAAATCGTTTCTGGCAAGACAGATGATGTGCCAACTCACGGTTATCATTAGATATTAGTACTTATTATTCATCTGAATCTACTCTTTGCACACTATTTTAATTGCTACAGAAGGGGTTTGCTCCTTTTCCCTGCCTTTAGACAATGATCATTAAAGTAAGCTGAGATGCTCCTACACTTAATTTCCACATACAATTCCTCAGGAGATGAAAAAGGTGGGATGGCAAGAGCTACAGCAACAGCAGGCCAGGCCAACTAATACAAGTGCTGCAGGCACTGAGCTCTGGATCTGAGATAACTCTCAAGGAAAGCATTTCTCAGAAGCTGGCAGAAGATTACAGGACAGTTCCAAACAGCAAAATGAAAGGGATATGGAAATATTTTACACAGTACAAGACTCATATGACAGGACATGTAGACCAGCTCTTCTGCTGTGGTGTCCTGAGCCATTTCTTACCTTCAGTAAAAACTAGCACTACAATAAATAGAAGGAAAAAAAAAATTGATATAAAATATTTGTTTCTGATGCCATTGAGACCCTTTAGTTGCTTAAAAGGGTATTAGCAAGACAGACCTCAAAGATAAGAGCAAGAAGTTCCTTGACACCATATGAATTATTGATACTGGGAGACCTCTCCAAGAAGCAGTGTGGATCTCCTGAAAGCACAAGCAGTCAGAAAACACAATCCACTGACCATCTGTTCCTCCTGATAACATGAAATTAAGTCATTTATTTATTCAGCATTTAAACCCTCTCCCTTCTCCTCATATTAGTCAAGGATGATTATGCTAAATCCAGATGTAGTGAACATATTGTGCACTGGAGTGGGCAATGTCCTTTCAGCACATTCGTGGCCACCCACCCTCACAATCTCAGCCCTGCTGCCTTGAAGATCATGTTTGCCCAAGACCCTGTTCCAGGCCTGCAGGCAGGACAAATGTCCAGGCATTTTGTGCAGGGATGACCTGAGCACACCGAATTACACCCTGTGAATTGCACCCTGTCCTGTGGGCCATGGTGGAATCACGCACCCCTGGGCTGACACACACATCTGCCTGCAGCTCCTTCCTCTCCACACAGCACAGCTCTGCTTATCTTAAACCTTTGGCTCGATGCAGTTTTAAAACAAGACATTTACCATAGTTTTGCAGAATTTTTCTGAGGTTGGGTGTTTTGCTTGGCTTGGGTTTGGGGAGTTCTTCTGTTTCAAGGTGAACAGGCTGCATTGGCAGGAGAGTGGTGGAGCAGCAGCTCAGGGCACTCCAGGCATCCCACCCTGCTGCATCTGGAGCTCCAGAAGGCTCTGCCAGCAAAGCCCTGCTCCCTCTGGTGCTGCACACAGACAGCCCTTCCCTGGAGCCTTTCCAGGGTGACACATCCTCACCTGCAATGGCTTTAGAGTTAGCCTCTAGGAGCTCGGTAGAAAATGAGTCCAGGTTTTCAATGGACTAAAGGTTTTTGCCATAAAGGTAGACATGATGAAACGTCTTCTTTTAACTTCTTCTTCTCTGTATTTTTCCCAGGAAAAGAATGCCAAACTTAAAATATCCTGAGCTAAGGTCAGTCTTTGTTTTGTAGGTTTGATTTATGACATTTCTGCAGCCTCTGCTGACCTTCCTTTGAGGCACCAAAAAGCCCTTGATTCTCATATATATTTAGCCTTTTTTTCTATTTGCTTTTACTATTAAAGCATAAAGGCTGGATTGAACTGTTCATCCCACTTGTAAACCGAGAAGAACAAAGCCCCATAAAGCTCAGCAGCTTACCTGCCCTTGTCTTGCAGACCCACACATCCTTTCAAAACAAATTACTGCTCTGAAAAGTGAAGGTGTGATTTACACCAGCTCGCTATGGGCATTTCTCACATGATAATTACTTAATTCTAAAAACTGCACATCAAAACAAGTTTTTATTATTTTACCTGAAAGTTAGCAGCATATATTGTTTCCATACTGTAAACACAAATGTGATTTTTCACTGAAAATCCATGATTTAGCTCAGATTCACCTAAAACTCAGATTCACACAAAACAGAAAACTACAAAAAGCTCCAAGCACCACTCCCCCATTTCTAGCAGTAGTGTTGAATGAACTTGGGTAGGATAATGGGAAGTGGAGAAAAAAACAAAAACATTTAACCTCAGTAAAGCTACAAGATAAGATTTTAGAAAACTTGAGGTTTGGAGGATTAGCAGTCCCTTACCTGGTAATAATTACCCTGGTAAATAAATTCAAGAAATATTTGTGTTGACATCAGAATCTTAACTTTCACATCTCTTGATTCCTCTGATGTGAAATACTAGTTGTACAGAACAAAACACATACCTCAGCTGAATTAATAAAAATACCCTCAAAAATATAATATATTTCATTTGTATGTCCTTATATTGGAGAGGAGTGGTAAAACAACATTATAAATATGAATTTCAAAGTAATACACACTACTGCCATAAACAAAAATCCTACTATATAGTAGGAGGAACCTATCAAAATGGTATTTTTATGGGCCATCTGAATAGAAAGTGATGCAACATTCAAAGCAGCAGAAAACTCTCAATTTAAAAATACGTACTTTATTTTCCTCTCACTCCTTTTAGTTTAATGTTTAAACTAAAACTCCATTTTAATGTTCCTATTCGTTACTGGTTAGTAAGGTTTGGAGTTGGACTTCTTTCTAATCAACTAAAATCATTGAAGAACACAGCAGTCAAATAAAAATAACATTAAGCAAGTTAAAGTCTATCTGCAGGTACACTCAAAGACTCTGGGTCTATAATAAATTCTAGTTTTCCAAAACTTTGCACTTTCCATTTAATTTTGCCATGATTTATGATTCAGTCTCCTGGGTGCTAACTGTATATAAAAGAAACATTAACTCAGCAGAGGCAACAGTTTGTTTTTTAATAATAAAAAATGCATACTGTTTATACCATTATTGCTTAGGAAATTAGATAAGATCCTTTCTAATACCCTGCACACAGGATACTGCAGCAAACCACTTAACATGCAATAATAGAGTATTGACTGGGCACAGGCATAATGCAAGACAGTGCTCCCCCCAGAGCAGACAGCCCCATGCTGTTAGAGCCTTGTTTGTTTGTTCCACATTAACATATGTTTGTTCCACATCAACCAAAAAAAAAAAATTTGAAAAGAGATTACCACCTCTAAGGCATAAAAAGATCAAATTTAAGCAAAATATTCTGTGGTTATTTCATAATAAACGCTGTTCATAAGAAGCAGTGTTTATTTAATAAACAAAAAATGGTACTTTTTTCCTCCTGTCTGGAAGGGCTCTCTGGAGTGCTGTACAATCAACTCAAGAAGGAAATACAGCCTTTCACACTAAAGACCCCCAGAAACAGATGACCATTGTAAGGCCTGGGCAAAGCTTTCTGCCTGCTCTGAAAGTCTTGTTCATGTATTCCTGCCCAGATGTGACCAGGTGTTTGTCACAAGAGCGGGACGGTTGGGGTGACTTGTTCTGCAGGCACAAAGCCCTGCAGCAGAGCTCCAGCCAGAGGAGAATGTGCTCTCAGCTTCCTCACACCAGACCGAGCTCTTTCCCAAATTGTCAGCACACTTGTTCACTTGCAGCATCACACTGGCTGCCAGAACCTGGATGTTCAAGAAGGCAAAATAAACATCTTCCCTGGGGCCAAAGAGCATCAGAAATAACACCCCAAACCCTGCTCCTGCACCTGCACCCCAGCAGACTCTCATCAGTGCTGGTTCAGGGTTCACTGGGACCCCTCCACCCCTCCCGCTCTCCTGAGCAGCCCCACAGGCAAGGCCAACCCTTTAGGGTTCCTTCATCTTCTCAGGATGAGCACAACTGCCCCCTCTCCTCTTTATATGGAATTACTGAATAGCTGTGATTCAGCCTGGGCTTGGCTCTTCTTAGAGAAACATATCTGGATGCAAATACCCAACAGGCACATCAATGGCAAATAATCAATTCCCCCAAACTTTCCCCTGCACTGCATCTCACTCTGCCTTTGAAGCACTGCTTCATTAAAAGAAACCACATCTTTTGAGAAACAGCTGCACATACTGGTAACAAAACAAAAATCTCCATACAAAGCAAAGCCATCTGCTCCTTTCAGAGGGAGTTTATATTTGCTTTAAAAGGACAGAGACCATTTGTAATTTTGCCAGAGCTTGGTTGGCTGGACATCTTTTATTTATTCATTTGTTTTTTTAAAAGTAGAGTTAGAGGTACTTTTCTGTACTACACTTACCCTTGAGTCCTCCTGACAGGGGTTCCTCATTTTCAAAATCACTGCTTTCTACTTTTTCTAAATATTTCTGTCTTCCAAGCCAGCACATCAAAGATATGTAGAGAAACCCACAGAGGGCTCACTGACATAAAGGAGAAATAAATGGCTGTACTGCCTTTGCACTGAATGCTGTCAAATGCAAAAAGTGAAAGAAATAAGAAAAATTTTCTTTTCCGGATGCAATGAACTTGAAAAGATTAAGGAAGTGTACTAACCATAAATGTTGAAGTAGAACTGTTTGGAGATCTGAGACAGAAGAGTAAAAGTAGCAGTAGACAATGGAGAATTAATATTCTGGGCATTTTTATCCTTTTTGGAGGTGGATAACTGGGGAAGAAGCAAAATATTTAGCTGACAAATTAAAATGTACAGACTATTTCTCCCACAATGCACAAGGTGTTTAAATATTTGCAACGTGGGAAAAGCAGTTATCAGAAGGGAGATGTGAATCAACAAAATGTCAGCTCTCATGAGACTTCAAATATTTTTATTTTCCATAGAAGCATTTGGAGAAAAGAGAGAGAAAGCTTCTTCTTTTCTTTTTCCTTGTTATAAAAGAATATGTGAAACAGCCTACTTGACAAACAGTTTTTGGCTTTTCTGACAGACAGTTTTCACTGAAAGCAATTTTTCGGGTCCAAATTTTAAACTTCAGATCGTGGATTTTAAGCTGAGTTCTAGAACTCTTCCTTAAAAATTTCAGCTTTTACCAGGAAAGGGGGCTGATCTGCATAAAGGCAACATTTGCTCCCATATACACACAAGCTTTGCTCCCCCCTAAAATACCACTGTGTGGAAAAAGTATAGATCAAGGCATCAAAACAGTTTCCATCATGAGTGCAGAGCACAAAATGCAGCCTTGTGCACATTATAGAACTTACCAAATAATTTTACTCAATTTTTAAAAACTATTTCAGTATCTGTTCTGTTTATAAGCCAAAAAATCACTTCCATTTGATATAGACCAAACCTTAGGGTGTATCCAACAGTGATGAGTTGAAACACTTGCACTGCAAAAATGTTATGAATCCTCAAGGAAGAGGATTCAAAGGTGCCTTGGGAAAATAATCCTTGTTCCATTGGTGCTGCAAGACAACCCTCAAGTTCCAAACATTGTAATCAGGCTTGTTTTGACATCAACAGCCACAATCCACATGAAAAAGAGCCAGACAAAAATAAAATCACTTGAGAGTAGGTGTTTCTGCAGTCCTACAGCTGCATCCCAAGCTCTTTTAATATCAAGTTAGCCAAGGGAGAAGAGGATACAGTGAGCACCTGCTCGCTCTAAGGCAGCCCAAGGCCCTTCACTGGGTACAAGCAAACACTCTTGCAGCATTCTTTTCAGATAAATGCAACACAGCTAACAAGGAGGAGGTTTGGAAGAAAATTTCTCTGGTATTTAGAGTCATTTCTGGGTTTGCCCTACTAGACTTTAGAAAACCTCCCTTTCTCTAATGCTAAACGAGTAAAAATATTTTACTTGATTATGTTAAATAGTAATTTAAATTTAAAATTATGTTAATGATTTAATATTAATATTTTATGTTAATATTTAATTTTTGGTCCTTTTAATTACCTAGAAGTATGTTAGGAAGAGCTTGTGTTTGTGAAGACAGACATAGAACACAGTAGTCTCAGTGAGGAAATGAATGGTTGAAGGACAACTCCCCAGAACTCAGTGTAAAATGTAAATTCTTCCTATTTCCATCTCAAACTTCATCTTCCTGCATACTGTAAAACAAAACATTTAACCCTTCTTTGTCTCAGCTCTCCCAACACCTACACTTTGGGGTGTTGTGTAGCTGATAACATCTGTGAAGTGCTTCTCCCTTCTTTACTGTGTTTTAGCTGAGAAGAACAAAAATCACACTGCAAACATGAAGAGATTTTTACTGATTTCTTTGGAGAGTGGCAAGTGGGGCACAAGTGAAAAAAAAATGCATTGATGTAAAATTAACATAGATGAAAATCTAAAATGAACATATTTTGAAATACAAGCAGGTGACAGACTGTGTACAGTAGCTGCTCAACTATTGCTATTTAAATTCCATATTTGGGGCAGTAGCAGCCTACAGAAGAGAAAACTCTCTGCAATGAGTTAAAAAAAAAAAAAAATCACCCCTCAGGCTCAGTCAAATTTTGGAAGTAACCAATTTTTTTCCAAAGCCTGTCAATCAGTCTCCCACTGCAGAAACAATGCATCCCTCCAGTGTCTCTGGGTGACAAGAGCCCTGATGAGGTGATTCATCTGCCAGCACTGCTGCTGCTCCAAGTGAGCACAAGTGGGACTGTGCAAACTGAGCTAATCGTCAACACTTGATCAACTCAATTAGCTCAAATCAGCCCAAGTGTTTCTCTGTCTGCAGTTGCAGCTCGACAGGGCTGCAGGCAGGCTGCAGGGGCAAATTACACACAAGGAAATGCAGATTTGCCCTGCCTGCCCTCCCAGGTCGACAGATGTTACCTGGTTTGAGAGTTCCACAACTGTGCTAGCAAAACACCCTGCCCTGCTGATCTGGCCTACATAAATCCTTACCTCTGTCAATGTGAACTGGGAAATATTCAAAATTATTTTGTTCATGATTAAACACAATAAGGAGGAAGAGCACAATCAGTGCTCTAGGAGCAATTTCTGCACAAAACCAGGGAATATTCCTGCCTTAAATAGGTTTCAACTATTTCTATGCAACAAGGCAGAACTGCTTTGTAGAATAAGAGAATCCCACCTTGGATAACCTTGGTGAATTAGTCCTGAGATTCCAAGGTGCAATCTCAGAGGAAATAAGTGGAAACACAACCAGCTTGTCCACTTGGTTGCCCCTTCTCTCTGCTGCCAAGACATCATGCTGGCCACTGAGACATGGACAGATTACAGCACTGAAGAGTATTGGTGATTTTATTAATGAGGCTCTCAAATCATTACTAAACCAAAATAAGTCGTTCCCTCCTCAGCTGGTCAAATGGACTGATGACTGTTATCTCAGCCATGGCAGCTGATAAATGAGGCTGCTTTACCCAGTCAGGTCCTTGACCCAAATTCACAGTCAGTGACCTAGCCAAAACCTTGGAGAGAACTGTCTAATGATGCTTGTCATGACTCAAACTATTCCTTGGCAGCTCTACTTGCAGCTCATCTGCCAAAACAGATATTCTTTGATAATCAACACAGCAGCCAGGGCACCCTACTCTTCCTCTTCCTTGTTTGTCCTCCATGGTTAATATACAATTCTTTATAATTCCACCAAGTGACTCTGTTTTCTTCTTTCAGTGACAGGACAAATGGTGCTGCTTCAGATAAACTCTAAAAACGAAAGCAAAAAAGCCACACTGATTTCAGTCAGGTTCTTATAACGACAACTCAAATACCTACCTGAAATTATCCTTTTACTGCACAAGGCACTGTACAAACATGTAGAAGGCAAAGAATCAAATTTTGAAAACACCCAAATTGGACAAAGCTGAAAACTTACCATCTGATTTTAGGAGTGAGGTCAGGGAAACATCAGGCTGAGATTCCTACTAAACATGCATGAGAACTTGACACACCCACAAAATAAAGTGCTTTCTACATCCAAAGATTGAGTATGTTGTAGTTTGGGAGGGTCGGGGTTTTGGTTTGGTTTTTTAGGGGTAATTTTTTTAGTTTTTACTGGTCAGGTTTCAGTTTGGTTTGGTTTAGGTTTGGGGTTTTTTGTTCATTTGTTTGTTTGGTTAGTTTGGTTTGGTTTTCTTCCTTTGAGGAAAGAGATTTTGTGAGAGTTCTGTTTTCTTGCAAACTGTTTCCTTTCCCAGCTGTGGCAGTCTGACTCCTGCAGGATTACCCACGGGTGTGACAGCACATTTCTGTTCAGCCTTTAGGGACAGACACTCAATATTCCATCCTGGGGGCAGGGATGCTGGGAGGAAGAGCACACTTCACTAATTCCAGGTCTGTACTGGTTTGGCTAAGGAAAGAGTTAGCTTTCCTGGCAGTAGCCCTCGTGGTGCTGTGTTTTGGGTTTGTGCTGTGATCAGCACTGACAGAAGGATGGATATTTTCCCTGCTGTGGAGCTGTGTTCTCTCAGCCTCAGGGCTCCCCCCTTTCCCACTCTGCCCCAGCAGGGAGCAGGCTCAGGGTGGCTCAGGAGCCTGGGAGGGGACAGAGCTGGGACTGCTGAGCCCCACAGGGATCCCCCAGAGCACACAGCATCACACCCTGCAACAAAAGACGGGAAAGAAAGAAGGGGAAGGACATTCCATTTTGTGGCACTTGTCTTCTTCACGTCACCTTTACATGAGACAGGGCCCTGCTTTCCTGGGGATGGCTGAACACCTGCCTTCCCACGGGAAGCAGAGAATTAATGCTCTATTTTACTCTATAGTTTGTTCTGTTTTGCTTTATCTATTAAACTGCCTTTATCTCAACCAAGCAGCTCTCTCACTCTTACCTTTCTGATTCTCTCCTCCATCCTGCTGAGGGAAAGCAGGCGAGTGGCTGCCAGCCAGGGTTAAACCAGAACAAAACCTCAAAACAAAGCCCCAACTACAAATGCAGTGCACTACTTTATGTCTGTTAATATTCCAGTCACATATTATTATCCTCCACACAGTCACCCAAGCAGAAACAAACAGATATACCTTACAGGGGTGTTATGAGATTAATTAGTTAATAACTAGAAAACAATTTGAAGGTGTAATGCCAGGTTACAGAAATGCTAAGTACCATTGCATTATATATGTAGAAATGAAGGTGAGCTTGCCAGAAATCCCGAGACTGACTGCATGCAGAGTAATTACAGGAGCAGCTCAAGTTATTTTCTTGCTTAATATAACAATCCATGTCCCAGCCCATCAAAGCATTGTTTCCAAGGAGTGAATATTGAGTGGAACTAACAGCTGACAGTAATGGGACTGCTCTCTGGAGAGCACAATGTGTATCACCACCTCATAAGAGACACCACTGCAACACAGCAAACTTCAAATGAGCACAGCAACCAGGGTGAAGCTGTTCTTTTATCCACGCCAGGACTAGAAAAAATCTAAGAGGAGCTTAAGGAAAAGCATCTCAAAAGAGGAGATTTAATCCCATCTTTCATGCCAGTGCAGTGCCTATTAACCTCGCTGTATTTTGGGAGTTCAGCACCAGCAGCAATGCCTCAGAACCTGCTCACAGCACTCAAGGAAGGTTTCCTTACAGACATGCACACACACATGCACACACAAAAATTAAAGGCCAGATTAGGCCTCAGCTTCTGCAGATTTAACTCAAGGAATGACAGGAATTCCACAGAACTGACTGTAATTGTCAAGAATTACATCATTTTCAAACCCCAAGGGTCCAGTTCTGAGCTTGGCAGTGACTAGAGCAGAGCTCAGCTCCAGTTCAAGCCAGTTTTAGTACACAACAGTATTAACTGGGCTGTGGAGTAACCTTTGAGAAGGGAAAAGGATGATGAGGCAAAGAAAAAATTCAAACAAAAGAGAATATGCTCACATTACTTCATACTCTTACACTCCTTCATCGTTTTCCAGGCATGTCTCTGTTGAAGAGTCCTGTGAAATTGCCCTTTTGCACACTTCCTGACACTACAGTGTAACTGAACAATATGATACTCCTCAAACCTGCACACTTTGTCACACTCATCAACAACCAGCTCAACTTCAATTAAAAAGAAAACTGAATTTTGGAAGGATGATTTTCTAGCCTTTATCAAACTCTCTCTCTCGACAATCCTAACCACACAGCCACACAAAATCAATGTTCTTTGAAGAAGAACTCTGCACATTATATCCATCAGGTGTGTAACACACATCTTAGAGCTGGTAAGAACAAAAGGGAGGTGGCAGCAAGCTGACTCTGCAGTACTTCTGCCTCTTGAACTCTCCTGCTTACAAAAGTGAATCTTAAAGTAACCCAGGCTTTAGAGACAAAACTGAACAAGCACAACAGTGCTCCTGCTGCTCTACACCATTATGAAGGTGCACTGAAGTAAACAGCACCAGAGCTGAAATGCTGGGTCAACTTAAAAGCACTTAAAAGCAGTTCTGCAGCATTCACAGACACACCTGAGTGTGGGAACACCTCAGGGAATATGGTCAGCATCTCCTACACTGCTTGGATGGATGGATGGTTACTACTCTGCAGCCCAGGAGATGCACAGAGGTGATATCACAATGTGAATAACCAGAGGACAGACCAAGAGATCACCTCCTGCACAGTGCAGGGGATCAGTGACAGCTCCCTCATCTCACTGGCCAAGGGGGGGATGCAGAGCTTGCTGGGCATGGTGCCTTCACCCAGCTGTGCATACCAATTGTCCTCACATTCCAAGACTGCTGCAGCAGGTGAGAACATCTTTACTGTCAAACCCTGCTCACTGAGATCAGGGCTAAACAACAAGCAGTCTCCTACTGCAGCTGTGAACAGCTATTCAGACTAACCCCTAAATTAAGGGGCCATAGAGATCCCTGTATAAGCATTTCTAAAGCTGCACCTGAAAAGCTAAACTGGTGTAAGTGGTACTATTTAATATTTAATTTTAACTTCCCTCAGTGTTTTCTCAAACGCTTATCTTTTTCCTTGCCATTCCATTTACATCTTAAATGTCACACATTCTCACAGAAATTTCCAAAGCCTCTCTTTGCAGAGCCTCCCTATACTAGCTAAACTAGCTTTTACCAAGTTCTGCTGCACTACTCTTTTGACAGCTCCATGACCAGTGTAGGAAAAGTTCTCTTGAAGCCAAGGACAGCAGAGATTCAAACCATGAAAAAGCAATGGGCAGAAGACAATCTCTCAGAGATTACATTCCAAAAAGTTGAATTGGCAACATCTGCTCAATATACTGTACATAAACAGTGAAGTATTTTCCAACTCATTAACTCAGAGGATAAGATATTAAATAAACCCAGGGGCCTCATGCTTTGTTATCACATTTGAGGCTTGTCCCAAACGTGCCAAATGAGTTCTCCTGTACAAAAAAGAACCTAAAAACTGAGCTGCAGTTGCATAGCAAACACTCACCTAAATCCTTTCATGACAGAAAAAACATCCTTGCTTGCTCTAACTGTGTTTCTAATTACTAGTCACTTAGCCTAAATTATTAACCGTGTCCTCAGCAGTGATGTATGGTACATGTAAATCTCCAAACAGGATTCTAATAGAATTATCTAATTCTATTAAACCACAAACAACTATCCATTAAATATTTATTAGAAAGCCTGCATTCACTTAAAATAGATTGGAATGTCAGCCAAACACTTCACTAATCCCTTCTTTATTCCAGCCTTCCATGCTAAGGGTTCAAAATGAGCTATCAGAATCACACTTATTGATTTAGTACAAATTAGCTGGCTAATCAAAGTCAATAAAAATAAAAAGATCTGAAAGGAATTTACAAAGTAGACTATGGATTTCTCTGAAAAATACACTCTGTTTAAGTAAACAAGTTAGTTAAATTCCAAATTACTTGATTATGTAAAGCTTTTTAGCTCATTCTTTTAGCTATGGGGCAGAGGTGCTAAATTACAACTAATTCAATTTTATTTGTAGCACCGACGAGATGCATTAAAAAAAAAGAAAAAAGGACTGTTTAAAGAACTTAAACAATTCAATAGTATTTTAAGTTCCCAGTACAGTTGTTAGGTTGGATTTTTCTACAGTTTACTCAGTCTAACCTGGCACCAGAGCAAAAGCAGGGTTTCAAAAATCAAAGGGACAACCAACACAAAACATTCAAAGTCATGAACAACAAAAAAATCCCCCAAAAATGAACAAAACCCCACAAAATCCAAAAACCCACAAAGTTAAAGAAATTATGAGGGCAAGGAAAAAGAACCCAGGGCACAAGTATTCAAATGCCACATTATCACTACAGTGGTATGAGTCATGCAAAGCCAATTTTTATGTCATTACATTTTATGGCAGATCCCATTTTGATCAGCACAGTTTTACATATATTTACATCCACATTTGAGTCATTCCAACAAATCCACGCAGCTTGCTGCTGGAGTGTAACCAGCCCCTAGTAACACACATCCTCCGGAGTCATCCCCTCAGAAAAATGTAAATCTGTATTAGCTGAAAGAGTAAAAGCAAAAAACTCCTCATGTGAGAACTACAATGTCCCAAAAGCAGACACAAATTTGTGTTCTTGATGCTGGGGATCATATGGAAGCAAGGCAGTCTCTCCCTCTCCTCTTGCAGTCTCTAAGTGATGTACTTTTCCATCCCTCTCATGACACCTGGAACTTCTCTCTGTGTGATTCACCTCCATGGCACACTCACCACTGTTCAAGAGTGCTGCCATCCCACAGGGGACACTGGGCACTGCTCAGGGTCACACTGCTTAAAAATGAGGGCCTGAGGGGACACATTTTGCAAGGCAGGGGGAAGCAGAAATCCTGGAACTTTTCCATGCTTAGATGAAATGCTGAAAAACCGAGAGAGGCATAAGGGAAATCAGACAGATCATACATTTCTTCTAATTTCATTAAGGCTCCAGATTATCTTTCATTTCTCAAAATCAGAATAAAAGCACTTTTTGACTTATCTTCTTTGTGAATGCTGGCTGAAAAAGAATCCCACTCTTAAACAATGCAGAAGAAAGCTACTGCTGACATTCCAGGCCAGTTAGTGAAAATGAATAAAACACAAACTCAGGCTTTTTCAGAGGTTGAGTCTTTTAGACACCTGCCCAAAGTTCTTGCTGTTTTAATGTATTTTTTGACAGGTCTTTGTTTTTCAAATACCCATCCTTTGGGTGTAAGGAAAGTGGGCTCAGTCCTGGACTGTGTGCTGCTGCTTTTCGAGGTGTTGTACACTGGGCACAAGGCAAGAGAGAACTCCATCAGCTCATAAATATCAGCAATTCACAGGCACTTGGCACAGGTGGAATTGACTGCAGAGAGCACAAGACAGGGACACGAAGCCCTGATGAGATTTTACCAGAGACCAAGGCAAGCAGAAATTGGCCCTAATTTTTGTACAATAGCCAGCACTTTAGCTCTTCACTTGGAAACTTCACAGCTGTGAAACCTTTACAGAAAAGGAAAGCAATTACAGAGCACTACCACCGGAGGAGCTTAAATAATTAAAGGTTCACCGTGCCCCTGATTAATTTTATTTCTTTTTTCTCAGATCAGATGCAGTTCATTTGAACGTCCTGAATTCCCACATATTGAGTTGGGATTATCTATTAATCTAAATGTATATAGACTACATATGGATTTTTTCTTCCAAACACCTTTCTCTCTTCAGTTCTACTCCAAGCCTACTCTCTGATGTAGAATTATGCTATTAATCCACACTTCATTCCATGTAAATTCAGTGCACACAAGAACACACAAAGCTGTCAGCTTTAACAAAGACAATCCCAAAGTCTAGATAAATAGGTGGTTTAGTAGCCTTGGTTGGTTGGTCTTTAAAATGTTGCTGTAAAATTTACAGCTTGATATTTGTTTTTGAGTTATCTTCATTGTTGAATGTTGCTTGAAAAAAAAACCTCTCTTAAACAATTGGTTTGATAATGCAAAATTCCATCAAACCAATAGTTTCATAGGCTAAGCCCTTACCAGGGAAAGGGCCAGTTTTGGCTGGAAAAGAACTGGGTTTAGGAATGCCCTTGAAATCATAAAATTGAAATACAGGAAAAAAAAAAAAAAAAGGAAACAAAACCACACCAACCAAAACAAAGGAGACACATTTAATGGCAAAAAGTAACAGCCTGTAGTTCAAATTCTCACTGCACCTCATATCATGTCCATCTGCTAATTCTTAGTTCTCATCTTTCCATAGCACAGCAAAGGAGGACTGATCACTGAAGCTGGGATTCAAGAAGTAATCTATTTGCTTATGAACTGTCACCTAACCCCAACAAGTCAGTTATTGCTCTAACTCAACCAGCCAAGGTAGCAAAAAAGCCAGGAGTGTTTTATTTACAATAAAGACAATGGCAAAGACACGTTAAAAACTCTGTAAACTGATCACAGAAATCATTCTCCATGTGTAACTGTGTATCACTAGCCAGATTTCAGACCTGGGACTGCAGCATTAAAAACACCCACAAGATCCAGCAGAATGATGAAACACAAAAGGGCATTTTGTAACTGATGGCACAACAGCAATAAAAGCAGAAAGCATCAGCCAAGGACTGTACAAAACTTTATTCTGAAGTATCAAGAGAGAAGGATTTGAGTCTCAGTGAGATATATCAAATACAATTACTGCCACTTTAAATCAGTGTAATTCCCAATTTGTGAAGTGTTCTCAAACTTCCAACCCTCAAGAGCAGCCCCAGCAGCACTGTGTCCCAGGCATCTCCCAAACATGCTGCTAAAGAAAATGCTGTGCAAAGGCCAGAGAAACTGCTCCAGAAAGTCGACCTGCTCATAAAGTACCACTAACACCCTGGAGCCTCAGTGTCTCTGTATATCTCATATATCACATGAGCTTTAAAGGGTGTATAGACCCATAACTTACAGAACTTAAACTATGGATTTAAGCTGTTCTAATCCAGGGAAACCTAGAAGATGACCCGTGGTCTAAAAGCAGAACTCTTGATTGCTCAGGCAAAATAGACCCATAACCCTCAGAGCCACACATTGTCTGACTGCCACAAGGCACAAAGGCTGATACTCCTCCAACTCATTTGGAATTATTTGAATAATAAAGGATGGAGTTCTGAAATGTCAAAATCTGAACTACTGCCCGTTTCTTTTACAGAAGAAAGTCTGAAAAGGTATAAAGGCTTTTGAATGCACTCTATTTAAAGGGAGCAAGAACCCTAGATGGCAGAGGGAGTGATAATGGGTAATGTCCTGCACAAAGCTCACCAAGATGAGCAAAACAGTTCCCAAAGATCTCTACTCACTGAATTCTCCTTGCACATTTTTTTTACTTCTAGGTCACAGCAAGACTCTTATCAATGGTTATCCAATTTTAAATAAGTAACATCAAAAACACCCATTTCAATTTCCTAGGACATAAAATCACCCAAATGCCCTTGATTACCCAGACTGCCCCTGGCAAAAATGACTCAGTTAACCCCTGACACATAACAACCATCTCACTATAGGAGAGTGCTCAGAGGAATTCCATCCCAATTTTCTTCTAAAGTTTTTTGGTTCCTTTCATAAACACTGAAGCACTCTCAAGCTTCAGATGTTTAGTTACTAGGAAAACTGGGCAATAAACAAAATATTTATTTTTGCTGTAAATTTAACTCTAGCTAATGTGTAACTCTAGCTAATACTTTGTGAATCACTGATAAAGCAAATATGAGTAGGATCCAAACCACTAATATTTGAAAAACCTTACGATGCAGTGGTTAATACTTTTATGCAGTGATAAGAAAAAGGGATTCATAAGAAAGTACACATAAAGATATTTAGTTCACTTTATTAATGAGTTTTACACCAGTAATTTGCAATAGCCCTCCCAAAAACTAGCATAGGCACGGCAGAAAGTGCTCTTGCTCCAAGCAGAAGTTAGGACAGTGAACTCCCAGGATGATCTCTATAAACTGGCATGTAATCAAACTGAAATCAGCAGCAGATTCATCTGAACACAGAGAGGGAAAATGTGCAATATCTTTAATATATGGATGGTTGGGTAGACTAAATGGCTGTCACACAGAAAGGTTATCTGTAAACACTGCAGAAAGTTTGAGGATTTTAGCACAATAAATGACTGGTTTCAATCAAACTGTGAGAGTAAAAGGCTTGGCCCACGGGAGTAATTATCAGTCCCTAGGCTGAAACAAAGGGCAGCTACAGCAAGCTCAGGTATGCTGACAATAGCTGAGCACTCGATTACTGCAGGAAAGGGCTGTGAGAGGGTGGGTGCTCCTGCCCCTGTGCCCCCTGACAGCACTGCCTAACCAGGGATGGGCTGCACAGAGCCCAACTTACAGAAATGAAAGTCTTCTAAGGGATTTTAGGCATAGAAGACCAAAAAATAATAAAAAAAAATGCAAGCCAGAAGACAGGGCAGAGAACTCAGTGTGGTTTTGTCTGCATTTAGTTGTAACTGAGTATAAAAAGCTGTAGAATTCCTGCTGCAGACACTAATACCACATGGCCAAGCTGCAATATGAGTACCATGCCTGCAGTCACTCTCCTTATTATTTTCAGGTTTTTTCTTCGTGGCACAGAGCTGAAGCAGGGCTAGCAGCCCTTTTTTTCCTAAAGCTCCCCAGAATCACATACAGCACTAGCAGAACATGCTGCTGCACTGTATACAAAATATCAGAGTGTATAAAAGCAGTGTTGTCCACTTGCAATCAGAAGATGTACCAGGGACTCCAGACACAGCCCCACAGAATGTTCAGTAATTTATGCAAGGTTGAGCAAAGTCAGCTGCAGGGACTGAAAATCATTTCCCAAATGACTTGGTCAATCCAGGACATTCTCTCACAGATGTGATTTCTAAAACACCTATGGCTGTGCAAGTTATTGTAATCCCCCTCCCTCTCATATGGGGCACAACACCCAGCACTTCATGGATCTTTCTCCTTCTCTTCCTTCAACTTGTGTTCATTTTACTTCAATCAATTCTATATAAACAAGAACTCATTCCATCTCCACTAGAGCAAATATAGCCCAAAAGATTTAAGTCCCCCATCCCATAAACCACAGCCTTTAACTACGAAGCTTGGCAAGAAAGAAAAATGGTAGGGAAAAAAAAATCTGATTTATTGTTTGTGGCCCCTGGCACCAGACATCAGCAAGTCTAAATGTCCAAATCAGGGTGGAGACTATCATATTTAACATTATCACCCTTCACAACCTTTTCAAGTACATTCCCTGTAAATCCTCTGACATTCTAAATTATTTTAGTTACTTAATTCATTTTGGAAAACATCAACAAAAAGTAAGTGGGAAGAATGAAGAATTAAAAAAAAAAAAGAGATAAGATGTAAAACATAGTACCAAACTAAACAACCTAAAGATAGGCAGCAATCTTCAGTTTGATGGGTATTTTTCCTGAAGTTCACTATGCCCCTGTGAAAAGGCATGTTCTGTCTTTTGCAAATTATCCTGCTGACATATTTTAGTGCTGTTCTTCTCTTCATATTCAATTAGATTTTTCTGTGATATGAGAAAATTCAGTGAGAAAAAAAATCCTGGTTTTCCATGAATTATTTATGATTGCATTATACTGCAGTATTAAGTATTCCTGTAATTTCTGTCCTTCACTCCCCCCACCCCCCATCCCCAAACCAAGACAATTTCACTATCCTACCACTCCTGTTCCACATCATTTAGCTGGAATTAATACAGATCAAACTTCACAATCAAAACCCATGGGAGATGTGCAGGAGTCAGGTTAAATTTAAAATGATAGCAAAGTAAGAAAGTAAAAAGAAAAAAAAATTCAAGGAAAATGTGGTTTTGTGATGCTAAATTCAGATTTGTTTAGACTCAAGATTACAATAGAGCAACTAAACAGTGAACAGGTAAAGACAGAATATGGCACAAAACAAGTGGCATCTAAGTCGAAATTAAAAATATCATTCTTCATCAAAGTGCTTTATTCTCACTGCTTGTGCTGCTCAATTTCTTTAGCTCATCATCATAAAATCTACCCATGTAATCAATACATGCCAACACATCACAAAACAAAATGAGCTAAAAATGAACGAGCAAGCTACTCACAGGTGGTTCTCAAGCTGTGGCCCATGTTTTTCTCTCTCTTATTGCAGACATACAAAACAATACATGTCTTTTCAAAATACAGAAAGAAAACGCACAAAACCAGAAAAAACACTGAAGTGTCAAGTTCTCAGCTCTTAAAAAGTAAACATAGGCAGCAACAGGACATTTCTCAGCTTTTTCACTTTACAAAATGCTGAAGGTATGTTGAACAAACTCTGGATATATTTTCAGATCATTTTCTTGAGCTCAGACCAAGTACTGAACCTTTCTGGACTTTTTTTCCTCCCCCCTACCCTTTTTTTTCCCCCCATAATGTCAGTGATTTCTTGTACATCAGTATAAAGACATTTGAATTTACATAAGCATATCATAAATTGGATGCAGCAGGAATATATACCTGGGTATTGTCTGTGTGGGTCATTCATTAGAAAACTTGATCGATTTAACCTATTTCTGGGCATTTATACACAAAGAATATCTGGTCATACATATTGAATCTATGACTTTTATACATCAGTTTTTGGCCCAAACTGAGAGATCAGAACAGTTATCCTGGCAGGCAGTAACAGTCTCTTGGAGCAGTCCAGGAGCAAGGGAAGCAATGTCCTGCAGCAGGTCAATAGGGATGGTATTTATTACATGGGTAGGGCTGATGCTTTCCCAGCTGCCTAAGGGATCAGAATGTCCAGCTCACATAGTGCAAACAACAATTTTAAAAGTAATGCAACAACTTCAGGCACAATCAATCTTGCTTATTCAGGCAAAGCTCCTCATGAAAATGAGAAAATATGAATAAGCTTCCATACAAACCCATTTGCTGAATAACCTCTGAATAACTCTCAGTGATCCATCTGTTGATTCATTTTGCTCTCCAACTGCCTTTGAGTGCTTGTGTTGAATATCTCCTTCCTAATGCTCAGCCCAGGCTCACCCTTAACACCCCTCTCTTCTTCACTTTTACAGGTTCCCCTTATGTTCACTGACATGTTCTTTTCCTTCATTTGAACAAGATTGTCCTACAGTATCATCACATCTGCACTGAACAGCAGGATAGTTCTAGACATGCCCAATCCTGCAAGCTGTGAGACAAGCACACTCTAAAAGGTTTTTGGTTTTTATGTGCTGGGAAAAGGCAGCAGAACGAGAAGATGAAAGTTCTCCAGCAATTCAAAAGACAGATGCAGCATAGGAAAAGATGGTGTCAGCCTTCAAATGCTGCCCCTCAGCCTGCCTGGATGGCCCAATGGATGGATGGGCCAGTTCCTGAGGAGCAGGGACTACCTGAGGCTATCTGAGCACCAGCAGTTTGAGAACTCTCTGCTGAGCCTGCTGACAACAGCTCCACATGGTGTGGATCCAGCGCTGCCTTTGAACTGAATGCAGCTTCCTTGTGCAGCTGAAGAGCAGTAACACAGGCAATTTTATCTGGTCTTAACACTGACACCCACCTGGAAAGAACTTGAGCAGTATTTCCAATTGTCTGCCTCGAGGATTTTGTGCTGTTTTGAACAAGCAATGGTGCATGTGTGGCCCTCATGTCTTAACTGAAGGGCCACCAAGTTTCACAAAGCGAGAGAAGAGTAACAAAACTTACAGAGAAGGTTGCTCTCAGGTTAGGAAAAGGGATTAGCTGTTATGGACCATAATTAAATGAAAGGTAGAGGGAGGAGGATACATCTGTGTTTGTTTGCATCAGACAAGGAAATGTGCACAGGAGTCCAACACCACTCAAAATTAGCATGGTCACTAGAACACAAATTAATCACTCCAGACACCCTATCCGTCTCCCACACCGCCCTGCCTCAGCACTCTCACCATTTACACTGTAAAATGTTGCTAACTAAAAACAATCTGGAGGTTTAATGGCCCACATATCAAGAAGCTTGACATGTTGGTGTTGTTTCCTTGCCCACTGCCTCTTTTACACAACATGTAAATAACGCCGGTCTATCCCTAAACACTTGGTAAGGATTTGGCTTTTCATTGGATCATCTGCATTGGAGTTTCTGCAGCATCACACATGGAACAGTTAGACCTCCTGAGTCATGGAATAAGTAACAGTCTTTATACTATTCATCACCCCATGAGATGGGCATGGAAGAGTAAAAAAACTCAGGTTTTCCTCCCAGCTTCCCACTCACTACCCCTTAGAACATCAGCTCCTGATAAGCTTTGCTGCTCTACACGTCAGCCCATCAAATTTGACTGGACCAGCCTTAACAGAAAGGCCTACAAGCCAGTGAAAATGAAGTCCTAGCTGTCCCTTTTCTTCTGGGAGTCGCTTCCCACTCCTAATGAAGTGAATTTTAACCGTGTTGATAGAATGGTACAGTAAAAACCCCTGAACATCGCTGCTTGCTCCATGGCTGATTAAGCCATCCACTTGTATTGCTGTCAGTCAAGGAACCACCCACCAGAATAAAAAGGGGAAGACTAGGAGATTACCCATGGTTTAAAGGCATTTCATTAGAGCATATCTTTGGTCATAAATTACTGTTTACTTGTCAACTGGTTTCAGAACACCCACAAGGTGTTCTTTGAAGCTAACCTCTTGGATTTATAGGCTTTTACGCAGCTGTTGAGAAACTGTTTGATCTGAAAATCTGAGTCTTTTGAAGTTGAGAGCTAATGAAAGATTATTCTTTTTTTGACATTGATCAAGCAGTTAATGAGATAAAGTGATGGGAAATGTGTGGATGCATCAGTGTGACTTTTTTTGGGTATGGATTAACAGGAAACCCAGACGCACTCGGGGCCACACGAGTCAAAATCATAATGAAAAACAAAATTAACTGTAGTCAGACACAGATCTTACCCAGAATTAAAGGTATTTTGGGACTCTACTCTTATAAACTCCCTCACCAATGCATAAGGAATAGAAAATTGAACTATTAGGGATTTGGCCTGTGTGTGCCAGGGTAGCTGGTCCCTGACACAGGGCTAATACACCAAGGGAAGGGCATGGCTGAACAAAAGGAAGATTTAATATAAATGAACTGTACACATGCTCTTAATGTTTTCAAAACCTATCACAGAGTTTTTATAGTGCCACAAACACTCCCATCAGTGACTTTTGAACCCAAGGAGTGAACTTTTTGAACTTTTTAAATTAAAATATAGTGCTTCCCAAGAGTAAAGCCAATATTAAGTATTTGAGATACAGAAACATCCTGCTATTTTCAAACAAAATTCTCTGACAATGGAGTGCCCTAGTTCCTTGTACCACTGGCAGAAGTTAGCTCTTTTAATTCACATGGGATACAGCATCAGAAATATCAAGACACAAGAAGAAAAGTCATGCAGTTCCAGGACAAATTTTAAGCTTTTGACAACAAGTGTAAGAAGTAAAAATCTAGGTAGAAGATGAATTTCTTATATTAAAATACAAATAGTCAAAAAATCATAGCTTTATTTACTATAAAATAAAATAAAATTAATTTGTTTGCCAGCTGTGTCTGTCTTGGTCTTTATTAGGTTTTGTACAAGTCATTTGTCTGAGTCAGAAAATTATAGTCTAAAAAATAGAAATTATTTTAATATCTTTTAAAGTAGGACCATATTCTACGAAGAATGAATAACAGTATCACATGTTTATAGGAAAAAAAATTCCTCTAAATTCTTGCCAAATTATAGTATTACTTTGAGCCTTAAAAAAATAAGCTACTGATACAATCCACATTTATTTGTGTTGTTCTTTAGATCAAGCACAGCATTTCCCTGGAAATCAACACATGAAGATGATGAATCAATCAAAACATTTGGTGAGCAAATAAAATGCTGACATGTAAGGAAAACAGCCCTGTAAAGGAGCTTGCAATCCAGCTTGATAACTTTGTGCAGTCTACTTTAGCCTTCCTGAGTCACAGTAAAATGGCAGAGGATTTCAGTTCTTCATCCTCCAGACCTGCAAAATAAGTGACAGAAACGTCAAACAGAAGCCATGGTGGGGGAAAGTAAGATACTTCCATTTCTTCTTTTTAGTACGTTCTGTTCTGGGACAGCAGTGCCAAGGACACTTGTAACAGAACTGTTATATGACCTCAGCAAGCTAGATAAAATATAAACATCCACCAAAATTAGTAATAATAAATAAAAATAGTGGAGGGGAAAAAGCACATCTAACATAATTTAGAAATCACATTACAAACTGTAAACACAATCACCTCTAAAGAAAAGAAATTAGGTTTTTGTAGTCGTCCATTATTTCCCAGAAATAATCTAATAATTGCTGACTTGGTTTGTATGTGTTCTTACAAATCTCCCTCAATGGCATAGTTAATATTGTGAAACCTCAGCCCAATATACATTTCCACCCTTTGACAGACTTGCACAACTTGTGCAGTACATTTGTTGCCAATATTTCCAGAAAGAGAAAAAAAACCTGCCAACCCCACAAGTACCCAGTGCTCACCTAATCCAGCACTTCATCTCTGACAGCAAACAACACCAGCTGTTTCCAGAAAAGCCAGGGAATGACAGGATATTCTGGGTTTGAGGGACCCACAAGGATCATTGAGTTCAGCTCAAGGGACCCAGCCCAGGATCGCAGCATTGTTAACACCAGCCTCCAACCAACTGAGCTCATCTCAAGAAATCCCAGTGTGAACCCATCCTAACACATAAGGAAAGATGTTTCCTTCTCTCCATGAGGTAAATATGCCCAGTTTTCTCCAGAAATCACCATTAGCTTGAAGTGCTGAGGATAGAGTAGTTGGATTATCAAATATCATGGTAATTGCCATTTATTTCAGGGTTGCAGTCTCCAATACCTCACCTTGACCACAAACCAGCCAGTTCAGTGTTCCCTGCACAAAGGAAATATATGACAGTTTGAGATGTGATGGAGAAGCAGGAATTGAGTTCAAAGTGCAAACTGGTACAGGTTGTTTGGACTGATGCACTTTGGGTGCTGGTGAGATCTGCTCTTGCACTGACCTTTGGCAGTTTCACTCGTGCCTGTTGTCAGTGAGAAAGGAGGTGGTGAGAAGGAATGTTCATGAATATGCATGCAGCCTATAGCTGAATTTTGATTTGGCTGCATTCATAATCCATTTATATTCATTTCTGTGGGTGATCAGATGCTGGAGATTTATTCATGAAAATGAGCTGAGCACTCAGTCAACAAAAGGGAATTCTGAGCAGCATTTTCAATGGCAAGGCCTACCAGGGGCTGGTAAGCTACATAAGTCATCTAATCAGGCAAGAAAACAAGGAAAAGGGAAAAAAAAAGTGCTTACCAATCCTCACAGTGAGGTGTTTATAGAGGAGCTGCTAATCACTGAGGTTCAGTGGTCTGAGCTCTGGCCTGGGTCCATCCTCAGCTGATGTAAAGCACCAGTAACCATTTCTGTAACAAAGCATTTGGAGAGCTAAGAGGCATGAGACAGGAGATCTGGCTATCAGAAATAAACCAGGAATCTGTACAACTCTGTGCTGTCCTTTCACAAATGAAACACATCAAAAAGGGGGGAAATGGCCTATTATTTGTTATGACAAGTTGCACAAAGCTAAAAGAGATCTTAGACAAGGGCTCAAACACATCATGATTTCAGGTTAATTGAGTATCTGCACAGTGCTGAGGCACAACTTCACTGCCCTCAGCAGAGAGATTATCTCATATAAAAACCCTCTTTTCATGCTGGACACTCTCTAAGCAACACAGAATATCAGACTGCAGCTTGGCTTAGCTAGAAGCCATCAGGAGAGTTACATCACAGCACTTTCTTCTCCAGATTATGTGAAAATCCAAGGACTGTGCTACAGAAGATTTAAGTTAGGGCAGCACAGAGCCTCAACTGTAAGACTTTTACATTTCGGACTTTCAAATTCTTAAATTTGCCCTTTACAATAAAAAGTCAATGATTTCACTAAGAAAGTTTGATTAGTTTCTTTTACTTTCTGTAATGAAGTGCCATCCTTTTTACACTTGAAAGGATCTTTGTAATAATGCAACATTGATCTTTTGAATACAGATGAGCTAACCTAGATAATAGGATTTGGTACCCGAAAGAAAAGGCTCTGAGTGTGTATATCTAAGGCTTCAGTGCCACCAAGAGGATTTCAAAGATAAGGCACCTGTTCCTGAGCAAATGTTTAGGTGAGGCTTTGTAACAGCACCCTTACATTTCCACTATATTTGTAGGTGATCTTTCATTGCAAGTAAAAAATTCCCTGTCACAGCTGAGAATGTAATAAACACCCCCACAGAAGGGAGTGATGATGCAGAACCAGGCAGCAAGAGGCAATGCAAAGTCAAAAGCAGCTGTCAGCAGCTTCCATGGAAATAAAGTTTGGAGTTTCTCTTCTGTTTGGTATCCTGACTGCCATGCTGCCTACTTCACTGATTGTAAAACATCTTCTGGAAAAAGTGTTAACAGCAATTTCCTGGACAGAAAGGAAAAAGAGGAATTTTTACTTCTTTTTAGTGTATCTGTTTCTATATTTAAAATGGATTTTCACACCAGAAATTGTACCAACAATAGTGCCCAGTGGAAACCTGACAAGTTATCACCAATCCTAACAAGTCACCACCATGTACCACTTTCTCAGAGTGCCAAAATGCAGATTAGTCATTGCCAGCAAACAGAGCACAGAAATGGGCACCAAAATAGTTGGAGTTTCTTCCTAATTATACTACAAAGTTATTGCATTTATTTTCTAGCCAGCATAAGAAATCTACACCTTTACTCCTTCGCCACTTTCTTCTTTCTGTGCATTAACTTCCACAACCACCATGTGACAGGAGCAATTTTTTGTCATGTTCTCATAACATACTTTCATTGCTAGGTCTGTTCACAATCTATAATGATTTTAATTAATTCTCTCCAAATACAGATTGGGTCTACTCTGAGGAGGAAAGCCATGCTGACAACAGTCTTAAAAGCAATCCACAATGAATTTTGTGTCATCCATGACCTGTAACATAGAAAAATGTTTAGCACAAATCCAGTTATATTAAGGAATTATTAAAAAAAAAAATCTTCAAAAAATAAAGCAAATTGTGCCTCACAACACCTTGTTCAGTTCTAAAAAATTTCAAAACTTTCCCCTCCTCCTCCTAGATGAAAATACAGTTTCTAACATCTCATCCAAGCTCTTGCCAGGCTGCTGATGGAACAGCCAGAGCTGAACTCAAACTGTGCCTCAACACCACTTTCAAACACAGCTCTGTTCTGAGTGTGGGCAGAGTCTTTGAAGAAGGCAATATCAAGAGCCCTTTCAACTGACCCTTTTAGAATCTTTTTATGCTATAGCCCATTAATAGGCTTATTGTGAATACACTTTGCACCAGAAAGATTTGTTTTGGCCTGGCTAACTTCAGCTGGAGGTTTTCTGCACAGAGCAATCATTTTGCTGGTGACAGCACACCTGTGCCTCTATTTCAGCTCTCCAGGCTCTCAGACTACTGAAACACAATCATCCAGCATTCAGAACATCAAGTGCTTCTGTTAGACCATGATAGCAGCAGGATATCTCCTGATCTTTTCCTTTGCAAGTGCCTTCAGGCAGCACCTATAGATTGGTAGTTTAAGAAGAAAGACAGTCTGAGCCATGGCTTTAACTTGTAAACAGGATCTTTGAAAAAGCAAAGGTGTGAGTTTGTTCCCAGTAAAGCAAACTTGTTCTGTTGTTTGCTTTCGGCATTTTTGTGATAAGTCTAAAGAGTAGGGATGGATTTCCTGCCTGCCCCTGCAAACTTCCCTTTACTGAATGCAGCAAAACTGCCAAAATTTAATTTCCAATGTCAACGTGTGTCAGGGTCAATGGCAAGGGGTCAAAAATGCATTGCAGGATTTGGTGCATTTCTTTTCAATTCTTATGCAATCTGCTATTGTAAGTGAAAACTAAACACTAGGATTTCCGGGGTGTCAAGAGGCAGAACATGAAGACCCTGGCATTTTGTTCCTGTCTGCTTTATTAATGCACTTCTGTCATCATGTATGAGTAACTGACACTTCCAGACGAAGCAGATGAACACTCCATTTAAAACAGAGAAATTTCACACATTATGAAAATGAGATTGTTTATATTTAAGCTAGATAAACAAAACTAAATCCCATAGAGTTTTTTTCCACAGTACATTTTACAAGAAAACCCCAAAACCAATTGTGTTCAGGATTTTCTTACCAGTCAAGAAAACTACAGTGCAACATCATGTTTGATGGCAGACAAATTTTCAGACTTTGAGCACTGTTATTTCTTCTCAACTATATAAATATATATAAAGGAGCCAGTAAACTCATTACCACAAACCCCACCACAAATACTCCTATTGCCTCCAGCCATTGTACTCTGTCTGGGTAAAAACACACCTGAAATCTTAATGACAGGTTTGGCAGGTAGCATCCAGCAAGTGATGTGTACTAGCAACTAAATATCACCTGTTGTACAAGCCCTGCTTCGGCGGGGATACGAGCACCCTACTCACGAAATTAGCACGTGTCCATCACACTGACAAACGACGATAAATCAGCTATTTGGCTGCTGGAATCAATGTAAACACATGAAGAAATAATAAAGGGTTTAAATGTTTAACTGCCCGTCCTGTTCCAGCCGAACTCCCCCTACCTGCAAGAACCCGCAGGCAGCAGCGCCCTCCCGCGGCCGCGCTGCGCAACTGCACCCGCAACCGCCCGGGAACCACAGCAAACGGGGAACCCAAACAGGGAACCCAAACAGGAAACCCAAATGGGGAACCCAAACAGGGAACCTGAACAGGGAACCCAAACTGGAAACCCAAATGGGGAACCCAAACAGGGAACCCAAACAGGAAACCCAAACGGGGAACCCGAACAGGGAACCCAAACTGGAAACCCAAATGGGGAACCCAAACAGGGAACCCAAACAGGGAACCCAAACAGGGAGCCCGAACGGGGAACCCGAACAGGGAGCCCAAACTGGAAACCCAAACAGGGAACCCAAACAGGGAACCCAAACGGGGAACCCGAACGGGGAACCCAAACGAGGAACTCAAATGGAGAATCCAAACGGGGAACCCGAACAGGGAACCCAAACTGGAAACCCAAATGGGGAACCCAAACAGGGAACCCGAACAGGGAACCCAAACAGGGAACCCGAACAGGGAACCTGAACAGGGAACCCAAACGGGGAACCCAAACAAGGAACCCAAACGGAGAACCCAAACCTGGCATCCTCCCAGCACCGTGGGACTCAGATCTTCCCCCAAAGGGGGAATTCAACCCCAGCATCCCACCCTGGCCTTGAACCCACATGTTTGGCTTATTGAGGCAAATACAGGAATTCCCCAATATCCCATTTTTGTTCCTGGCTGCTCATGTGTTTGGTTAACTGTGGCAAACACTGTAATTTCCCCATATTCTGTCCTTATCACTGCCCACTGCCGTGTTTGGCTAATGGCCATTTGCACAGGCATTATCCCACACATTCTCATCATTGAGCACTTGCAGCACAAGCCAGCCCAGGTCACACGCAGGGGCTCTCAGCCTCAGACAGATTTTGAAGTCAAAGCAAACACCACCACAGCTCCTAAACACCAATTATTGAGTGAGTGGACAACTTGAAAAGAAAATATTGTTTGTAAACCATCTTTGCTTCTGTGAGAACTGTCCTTGCTCTGCTCTGAGCTAAGTTCTAAAATGTTTCACGTAGAATAAAAACAAAATCATAAGAATGGCTGACAGAGATGGAAATGAAAATGAAGTTGGAGGCCCTGAGAGTTGTCCTAGATCCAGTTAATGCAACATGTGGTCTTAGAAGAGGTTGCACCGCATTTTAAAATGGATAACTTAATTTTTGCCAGGGTCTTTGATGCCAGGCTGAGCTCCTTCCTGTATCCCGAATTGCTGTGACAGTGGATATTCACAGGCTTCAACCTCTGCCACACAAACTGCTGCCATGGCTCAGGTTATGTTAGGACAGTCCTGGAGCCAGTGGGGGTTACTTAAATGCAATTGAGAGAAACACAAAGCCTCAGGGGTTCACTAAGCAGTCTCTGGGAATCAGTCCACCACCTTTCTTTTCTCTAGCTATGTTTACGGACTTTGAAAATGAGTCATCTTTCAGTTTATGTAGAATTAAGAATTTTTCCCCTCCCTCCCCATAATCCAGATAAATGATATCCACTCTAGCTGTCCTGCCTACTCAGAGCTGCCAAGCATATTTATCTTGCCTAATCTTCTTTTCCAGGATCCATGCTGACTCCCCTTAAGCAATTACATATATCTAAGTGTTCTGTGTGCATAATTGCTCTCCATGCCTTTTCTGCCACTGAGATCAGATTTACAAGCCTGCAGCATTCTCAATCTTCTTCTAGTCCTTCTGCTTCTATTATACGCTCACTGGTGCCTAATGCTGTGCTTCGTCCTTTAATAAATTATCAGTAAAATACACACTTTAGAAAGAAAAAGTCAAAATAGCCACCATAAAGACTTGAGAAAGGAAACATTTTAAGTTGTTTCTCTGATCTCACCCAGCCTAGAGGCTTTTTCACTCCTATGGGTCTTCTTACTTCCCTGGCCAGGGAGAAGCCAGAGGGGCAGGCAGGCTGAGCTCCTCATCCCCTGGACACAGCCTGTCCCCAGCTGACAGGGAGCAGGGGCCTGGCAGAGACCACAGTGTCAGATCTGGGGGCAAAGGACCAGGAATTTTCCCAGAGCTCATCCCCACTGGGCCTCTCTGGCAGCCCCATCCCAGAGCTGAGCCCACACTGCAGCCAAGCCCAGCCCCAGGGCCAGGCAAGGGGGGCTGCAGGGCCAGGGGTTCCCTCAGGGCCCTGACCTGTATCTTCAGTGTACCCTGGTGATCTAAACCATGACTCTGAGCCTTTCACTCCAGTGTTAAGAACATGACCTTGCATTTTTCATATCTGTTTAATATTTGTTCTGTTTCCTGCATCATCCCTCGCAGTCATTTCCATACTCTCAGCTTTCTGTGTTTTATCTCTTACTACTGGAAGTCTTCTCCAAAAATCAAACAAGAAATAGACCAACCATAACATGCCATCTGTAACCAAAACAGAAATAAAGCCTGAATATGAAGGTAGTTTGCTGAACTTCCATTCATCTCCACCTGTATTCCCCCAAAGAGAGGAGGAAAGAAGAGTCCTTTGCTGTGTCTTGGGAGAGGCTCAGAGTCAGTGTTTTCCTAGTTCCCTTCCTTTTGTCTGGACTTGCTCTTTCTAAATCTTTCTCTTCTTTTCCTCTACCTTAGTTTAACATTAACCTCCAGAAGTGAATTCTGCAGATCTGTGGGATATGAAGGCACTTACAGGAGTGTCCCATGTCCCAGTTGGGTGAATCAGGTTTCTGGAAGCTGGAGAAGCTGTACTTTTCTCCTGATAAACAAAAGAGAACAGTTCTCAGCAGGAGGGAGAAGGACACTGTGTAAAACTCCCCACTTAATTGCACAGAAGATAATGAAGGGAGAGGACATCAAAAGCACAGGGTTCAGACTGGTTTTGTGCATCCAGTTCACATGGACTGGATATGTAAAACTGCTTTTGTGCAGTTTTAGAAGCCAGGTTGAAGTGAGCAGTGATACCCCTAGGGAGTGTGCAGGCCTCTTGTAGGCTGACACAAGCACTGCTGCTGCAGAGTGCTTCCAGATGGAGGTTTGCTCTTACAGTATTTACATCTCGTTTGCATGAAAACATAAGATTAGTATTATGCATTTTAACATTTTAGTTACTGAGTTAAGCATATCTTCATTTACAATAATATTTTTGTTTTCAGATGGAGAACTTTTGTTTATGGGTGCTGGTTATCCTGCACTTTTAGTGTTTCTCTATGCTTTTTTTCTCTTCCAGTATTTGTTGCCTTTGTGTATCACTGCCATTAGTGTACACAATTGCATTTTTGTTGGAGCTAACTATCCACTAAAGACGTGGAACAGTCATGCACAGACTTGGCCCCTGTTTCTTTTTCCTTCAGCTCATCAGAGATTGTCCCCCAGGATGTCTGCTGCTCTAGGTCCTCAGGGAGAGAATCAGAAGCTTTCACCTGTGAGAACCAAGCAACTTTTGATATTGTATCTTTGATATTCACACACCTGGGAGGGATAAAAAATACTGCTGCTGTCACCCACTGGGCTGTGCTCCTGTATTGCCCTTTCTCGCAAGAAACATTAAAACTATTGCAAGACCAATGATTTACAGTTTAGATTAACTACTTTGAGAAAATATACAGAATATCACACAGAGGAATATGTCCTGCTTTCATTTGGACCCTTCTCCTATTCACAAACTCTTCCCTTCCTGCTATCTCCATTCACAAGCTGAATTTGGGCAAAATAAAGCCTCTTTATGTACAAGGGCACATTGGTTAATTTTCAGTTCTTTAGACCTACACTCATTTTTTGAACCTCCACCGTTGCAAAGCATTTGCTGCTCAAAATACTCCTCTTCCCATCCCTGCTAGAACACAGAAACATATAATTCATCTTGACCTTGTGCCTTGTCAGCTTTTAATACTTATAATTGACTGTCTGCTCCAGCATAATCATAAAACCTTTTAACATCTCACTTACTCCAGTTTCCAAAATTCGACCTTCTCCAGCCTTTCTCTGAATAATGGGCCAAATAAATTTACTTAGACTACTGCCAGTGTCTGTTCCCCTGTTTAGAGCCATCTGAATGGCTGCCTTGCCCTTGAACATAACAATTGCTCATCACAATTTGGTGCCTCTGCAGACTTGCTGAGAATGCATTCCATCCCTCTCCCAGGTCATGGATTCATTCCATTTGTTTCTTCCAGCTGTTGAAGAGACTCCATTTTCTTCACAGTAGAAATGGTGCAGTTGGCATTGTCCTTCTAATGTGTGTCTCAGGTGTTTGCCCTAGAGATGAGTTCTTCAGCTGTTGTTGAACTAATTGAACTTATATAGGATATTTGTGCCAACTCTTTATATTTCCTGGGTCAACAGAATTAAGTGGCTGGGACTGGTATACAAATCCAAGTTTCTTTTTTAATGGATTCCTTAACCTTGACTCCTTTTAAGCTTTTTTTCCCATACTTTATTTGTCCATCCATCACTCAGGACATTCAAAAGTACTCTCTGATTTATCTACATTCTAATGACTCAGAATAGTGACTCTAATAGTGAGCAAGATACTCGCTGTTAGATGATTAGTAATTCTAAAAATTTGACCTTCTGCTTGTTGAGTTAAAAATAAAAACACACCAGTTGAACCAACTGGCAAGACAGGCAAGAACAGAACCTGGTATTTGAAGTTGTTAAGTACTCCACTGTTTTGGAAACTTCCCACAAGGCAGTGGCAACAAGTACAACCAGTTGTGTGTCAAACATACTAGGCAAATATAGCATGTGTCTATAAAAGGAGGATCAAAAATTCCAAGCAATTAAAATTCCTGGGGATGACTAAAAAAGATTTGTGTGCTGCAGTGCTGGTAGAGGAAGGACACAGCAGGAGGTGAGAAGATGTTTCTATGTACTACCAGGCGTTCAAAGTACATCAACTCCAACATTTCAAAGAAGATTTTCCTGGGCATATCTGCCAAATGTTTCTTTTCTGGATGGAAGTTGGCCATCCTGGAGGACTCTGAGCCTGTTCCCACAGCTGCTGACCATGGAGGCTGTTCCTTTTGCTCAAACATCAGAGCCATGGGTGTTGGTCCAAGAGGACTTTTTCCCATACAATGTTTCTTTAATGTCTCTGCTTAATTTCTAGGCACTGTGAGCAATTAGCCATCCCAGATTTCTTTAAAGTAAAAACTACAAACTGTCTTAGTCCCTCCTTTGCCTTCTACCAATATAACAGCCCCATAAAATGCAGTGTAAGTCCCATTTGCATACATTCTAACTTGTACAGGATTCTCACTGGGGCTGGGGTAGGAGCTGTGGCTTTGGGGAATCTCATCAGGCCCATCCCCTATGATTGCACTCACTGCCATCACCAGTTCCCAGACTGCAATGAAAAGATTGGGAACTTAACTGCTGCACTCTCTGATACCAATTTGAATTACAGTATCCCCAACAGAGTACTATCAAAACTTAAAAATACATGGAAGTCCATAATCTGTATCCTTATTCACCTCTCATCAAGGTACTCCCAAGCACTGATGCTTAGAAATTGTATCCTGTACTTAAATGTAAGCATGGTAAGGAACCCTACTGTAGTCAGTGGAACATTAAGCACAGAGAAAAACCTTTTCTGCAATAGTTTTGTTAATGTAATTCCTAATCCCTGCTGTCTACACATTTTTTTCTTTTTCCATACCTATTAATGACATTTTTTCATGCTGGCAAATGCCCTATGACATTACACAGCAGTCATTATTTTGGAAGGCAGTGTCACTGAACAGCCAGTCCTACTCAAGAGACCCTTTCAGGTTATAAAGAAACCATTTCAGACAGAAGCCTCACTTATCTAAGGTTTTAATTAAATACTAATTCAGGCAAGTAACTGAATGAAGTTGTTATAAAATAAACAAGCAACATTGCAACGCCACAAGTTCCCTGAGCTTAAAGCTGCAACTCAGGGACCCTCAAGACAGCACTAAGCTTACCACTCAATGTATCTCTGAAGTCCAAAATCTCATCAAAACCAGAGGATATTGTAGGAGGCCATGTATTTTCATCTTGTTATACAGTTGAGTTCCTGTTATACTGTAATTGATAGATGCACAAGCAGTTTTGTATGTGAGTGACTGGTTGTAAAGTCAGCACAGGAAGCAAATAGCTTAAACAAAGATGTGCCACTTAAAAGAACATCCAGATTCAATTTAATTACAGAGTATGTGGGATCACAATGGTTAAAACTTGAATAATTTATGTCATCAGTTAGTTAATGTAAAACAGCCTCATATACATTAGGGCAGAAATGACGATATCCCTGGAGATGTTAGCTGCTCTGCCAGGTGCCCCAGGTGTCACAGCTCTGCAGGTACCTCCTGCAGGTACATCCAGGTGCCCTGGAGCAGGAGTTGTTCCCCTGCTGTCCTCATGCTCTCCACAAGCAGGTGCTTCCTGAGCTTCCTGGAGAGACACACCGTCCCTTCAGACACATATTGAGCAGTGTGAGGGGTGCCAGCGGGGGAATCCTCCTTGACACACTTATTTTTCCTTATGTCAATCACTGAAAAATTGGTTTCAGCCAACTGTCCTAATTCCTATACCCATATTTGCCTCTGTGGCAGAACTTGAATTCAATGTGCTAAGATAAAGAATGTAAGGAAAACTTGAATTCAATGTGCTTACACGTGTGTGATGTTATAGGGGAGTGATATCAGGCAAGGCTGAATTATTTCAGCTGTTTCTTAAGAACTTCAGCACACAGAACTTCATCCTTAGGAATTATTTTTTAATGGAGTTTCTCTTCACAGATTCAGTTGCAGTCCCTGTAATTCACAATAGTCTTTGAAATGCATCTTTCTCAAAGGCCCATGGTGAGTATGGGAGGGAGAAGCTGCTGGTCCAGCTGCCTACTAAAGCCAGCTGTGACTCAGCCCATCAGTGTATTACTGAGGGCACTGCAGCCTGACCTCAACCCAGCGATGTGGAGGGCAGAATGTTCTCTTTTTTTGATCAGGGGTGCAGCATTTGGTGCACTTTGTTTCTGCCTCCCTTCAGCTGCAGCAATTTAGTGTGCAACTGACAGGTGTACTGAGCACTTGGCCAGATCCTCTTCCAGACAGCTGATGGAAAAAAAATGCCAAAATGAGTTTTGTGACTTGGAATTCTCCTTGTGTGATGAGAAATGTCACAAACTTCTGTCAACCTGCTTTTATTTGAAATCTTCTGTATAACATAGAGAAGGAAGTGACAGGCACTAAAAAATTGGTTGTAAAGAACAAGTCAGGGGGTCTGCAAAAGCTTACAAAGTTTTATTAGCGAATGACACACTTGGCATGGAAATTGATACCAGTTAGTCCTTGACCTCCTACATAAGCACATGGCAGAGGGTTTGACATAAAGGAGTAGGTGAAAGGGAAGAGAGAGTGAGGAAGAGATTAATTAAAGAGAGGGAAGAGAGGAAGAAAGGGAGAAAAAAAGGTCACCAATCCTGGCCCCAATGCTGATCCAGCTGATGGGGTGCCAAGGGTCCTGAGCTTGGTGGGGGCACTTTCTCTAGGTAAGTTTTCCCTGCTCTAGAGATGAGTTTATCACTTTCTATGCAAATTCAGTATCCTGCAGTCCCTTCTTCTAGACCTTTCTGGAATGAGTCAGAGAGCTTTGGTGTCCTTTTAAAAAATGTACACCCACTTCTGGACCACATCTTGTGTTTGTGCTGTGCTTACATCCAGCAGCCAGAACAAGCACGTTTGTCCTAGCAACATGCTGCCCAAGCCTTGGATGGACCCTCCACCAGACACCAACACTCCTTGGCTGGCTCTGCAGCCATCCAGCTATTGGTGTTTGAGACACACATCAGCCCCTTCTCTGCTGGGCTGCTACAGCATCTTTGCAGTCTGAACACAAAATGAGACTTAAAACCAGTGACTTTCCTTCTTTTATGTCCACTGCTGACAGACAGCAATGAATAAATATAAACCTCCAACAACCCTGGAATGAGGACTCAAGCAGTGTAGGAGAAGGGAATAGAGGTGACCTCACCTCTGATAAGTAACAGATGCAATTAACCTAATGAGTGGCAGCTATAGCCAATAAAGTTGTGTGATAAAAGGAAGTGGGTTAGCAGGTGAGGGGCAATCATGGAGGAGGAACCTTGAGGAAGATGGAACAAGAGGATCCTGGAGAGAAAGAATCACTGCTGTGGGGTCAGTCTGGGTGTGTAGTTAGAGCCTGTTGTTGGAACCTGCAGTCACAGTCTAGCTGGGTAAAAGCTGCAGTCAGAGTTTGCAAACTGATCCCTGCAGAGGCTGCAAGGGAAACCTACAGCAGGAGCTGCTGCAGCCAGAGTCAGTGAATGGCTGGAGTCAGGATGGCTGAGCTGTAAAGAGGAATAAACGTTTTCTGTGATAAACAAGCAGTCTGGGTCTCAGCTCATTTCCACCCTCTAACAAGAGGGCTGCTGCAATAGAGCAGGACTGTGTACTGCCATACTTCCACAATCACTAACCTGGCAAAAATTGGCACTGCTTCTGTAAGAGGCCACCCTTTGCTCCCAACACCAAGACTGTGTCTCATGCAGTCACAATGGATTTGACGCTAAAAGGTTCCTGGGCCCCAGTGGCTGAATACAAACACCTCCAGTGTCACCAAGCCAGAGACAAGAAGGGAAGAGTATGGCAAGTTCTTTCAACAGCAACGTATCTTTAAAGTGACTGGAAAATGACAGTGTTAGTTCCACTGCCTCTTACAGTATTTACTGATGTTGTCTTAGATTTCTATAACCAAAGGAGGGAAATGTCATCCAAGGTGTTTGTCCAGTAGCAAAATGCCTCAAGACTGCAGTCTCCAAAGGGGATGCTGAAGACACAGATTCCTCCCTAACACACTGAAACTGGACAGTGGGACTTACTTGCTCAGTGTGGGGAAAAAAGTTCAAATATTTCAATTTTGTCTTTCCAGGAAAAATGCCCAACTCATCTCACTTAGGTTCTTTATCTTTGGGAGAGAAGTAATCCTTTTTTCCTTCCTGGTCAAACTCCCCTCTGCAAGGGGAAGGGACAAAGAATCTTCCTGACCCAGCCCTGAGGCCCAAGATGTTTCAGGGATCATATTTTCAACTTCTTCTCTATCTTCTGAGTGTACATTTACCACATCTCCAAGGCAGCGACACTGACAGAGAAACTGATCCAATCTAATCCATGTCTGGAAATAAGTATTGAATTAAAGAGGGAAAAAAACCCCAGCACTGAAAGGGCACACAGGTTTCAAGAAGAATTGAAAACATTTGTGATTCAGATAAACAAATCCTGATGGTACAGAAAGAATCAACGACTGTTTCTCATGCCAGCAATATATATTTATTGTCATTTTGGAGACAGGTTACCATGTGTGTAGCAGGACTTCAGCCTAAAAACAAATTGGGATTATGAACGCTTAGCATATGCCAGTTGAAATGAAATGACTGAACATGAAGCTGACACTTACAAGACCTTCAACTGGTCTATTTTTGTGTGTCTCCCCCACACACTTTAAAAAAAATTAAATCTGAACATCTTTCTCTTCCCCTTCATTTCAGCCTCAGAAAAATAAATGACCATCCAATTGCATCTTTTATTAGCTTTACTAATATTACGCTAGCAATATCAGAACATTTATACTGTTGATTCTACAACTTCAAAAAGAAACAAAGCTTTACAATATTCTTTTTCCACATTACCTGGCTATTGAGTCCAGCTTTAAAGACTGTCTTATATTAGACTACTGCAGGTTTATTATGCTGCAAACCTTCACCACATACACTTTGCTGTTCCAGAACAAGTTGCAGCAGCACCAGTTCTGACAATCTGTGCAAAAGCCACTGCAGGGCTACAAATTATTGAACACCTTTCCTCTCCATCTCCCATGTACTGACTAACAAACATCTATTAATTTAACAAGTTGCAAATGCTGTCCCTAAAAAGGGAAGGGAAGGATGAAGAGACTTTGTGCTTTTATACAAAAAACAACCACCCAGTTATTTAGAAAAAAGAAAAAATCCTTCAACTCCAGTCACCCACCCCAAAAAAACCCAGGTCAAAACTATTGGGTGCCCACTGTCCTCACCCTCCCCTAGCTTTTATGAGTCACCATGAAAACAGATGCATACAACTTACTGTACAAATACAAAGCTCCAGGCATTCAATTTACAGAGCATTCTGAAAATATTTCAAGCATAAAAAGTACACTTGATAATTGCAAAAATAAAGCTTCACTTTTTTAAAAAACATTTTGATCAGAGCTCAAGCAAATCAAACACTTAAGGATTCCAACTTCAGCTTAACTCCCTAAGAACACCACCTTCAGAAATTAAAAACAAAAACCTCAGATTTTTGGTGATAAAGTAACTGATCATGTCTTTTAATGAAAAGAAATGGTATATACAAGGATGGCACAGACCTTAAGCATCAATAACGTATTTCAGCCAAAAGTAAGTAAGCAAGTGATCTGAGTCATTCTTAGCATTACACAGTACTCATTACTAAGAACCTCAATCCACCAAAAACAGATATTAAGTTAGACTGGTACAAATGGAAGGAAAAATCCATGACATTAAACAGGCTCAGTTTTTGTCACTGAACATTTTTTAGGTAAGTTTCACTAGTGCAAGACCATTTGTTTACCCAATTAAATGAAAGCTCATAAATGTCACAATTTAAGAACACTCATACAAAACTATTTTTTCTTTTAAAAAAGTGCCACATACCATACTTTTACTAAAAAAGTTACAAACTAATGGAAGACCGTCTGTCTCCATCTCTTGTCAACAAGGAAAGGCCAAAGTGATTCTCTGATCCCAGCTCGAAAAGGCGTTCTCTGACCTATCCCCAGCATCTCCAACTTGGAGCAGTCCAGCTGAGCATTCTTTGGACGAAGAGCACCCACAACTGGACTATCAGTAATCTAAAATCAGAAACAGAAGACAAACCCCCCCCGCCACCAATAAGTAATCAGAAGTGACAGACAAATACTAGTACATGTACATTAGAACTTTTTCTTTACAGCTTTCTATATAGGTATGGTCACCTCCTCTCTACTATTTTGTCTGGATTTTTTCAGTTTGTATTTTTTTTGCTATTTGCTTGTTTTATAGTTAACTTTATTTCAACATGTCAGGCCATGTGAAGTGTTAAGGGAACTTCTTCCCACTCTCTTTACTGCTACTATTTGTGTTTTTCAACATTTTATTCATAGTTTCACTCTGTGATTATTGTCACAAGGTGAGGAATGTTCCAGAATGTAAATTGAACCATATCTTCATCTATATACTTGAAGAGAAACGGAGTTGGGCAGAAAAAATTAAGACTAAGTGTTCTCCATTGTTTTTCTTTCATCTTCCAAGTCACATTTCGGTTCCAGTGTTCACTAATTCTGAATCCTTTGAATTTATTTTGTACCTAGATAAAGTCTTCTTGACATGTTAAATGCCTACCACATTATCAGTATGTCTTTAAGAGTAGTCTCAAGTGTCAATAAAACTGCAGGAAAGGTGTTTTAAGCAAAGCAATAATAATTTTAGTTCTTAAATTAATGTATTCAGAAGTAAATCTGGACACTACACACCTGTTATAGAGCCCTATCTTCAAGTTAATGTTCTATCAATCTGTAACATAGAAGTACAGATTTGCTTGTGACTAAGAGGAATTGTTCTGCAGAAATATCACTACACTACAGACTGGGAAACTGGTGACTGACTGAGCAGTTTTCCTAATTCAGCAGGTCAAAGCAACTGCTGTTTTCCTGAGCAACATGCACAGCCCATCCTGAAGAGGAAGCTCACTCTCCCACAGCCAGTGGGAGACCTGCAACTTGCAGTGATCAGGCACATGTGTCTGCCTAGAGGTCCAGTAACACATCACTTACTGGTCTCAAGTGGCTGCTGGGAAGGTTGAAAGCATCTGCAATGGCACACGCCATCTCATACTTAGTCATCTGTTCATTGCCAGACCAGTGAAAGGTTCCTTTTATTGATGGGTCCTAGAGAAGAAAGAAGAAACACAGATGAAAGGAAGCAGCCAGCTGGGCCTCAGGCTAATTCCTGTGCAAGAACTGTGCAGAATTAGCTTCCAGCAAGACTCTATCTCAAAAGGCATCTTAAAGCACCTCAGTGGTGTTCTAGAAACATCTGTACCTTTTCACAGAACACTCAACCACGGACTAGTGTTCCTTCTATCTGACCTGACTTCGTAAACAGCTTGAGTCCTGTAGAATGAACAGGACAGAAAGGAGCTGCCCACCAACCAAGCAAGATAAAAGAGCTGGGGAGGACGAACTCAGCTGTTCTGTGATGTTTGCTTACTCAAAAACAAAGGCAAAAGGCATCACACACATTCTGAATGTTAAACTGCAAACCCTGTACAAGTCCAGTCAAACTGACTGCACCGTGTCCACAGTCCATGTTTTCAAAGTTACTGTGTGAAAAAATAAAGGTGGCTGCCTGCATCTGTTACCTTGCAAAGATGGTAATCTGAAGGTGCTGCAGTGAACAAATACAAGGAAGTAATTTAGTCCCAGGGCTTTGTTTTGCCACTTCAGTGTTGTTAATACAATAAACAAGGCATCTTTGAGATTCAACCACATCGCGTTTTTTAGTTGAAACTAGCAATTTGTAAAAGGCATATCAGAATAAGTTTGTCATTTCTCATTCTCTCTATACCAGAAGACACAAGCCAATTTTCAGAAGGTTCTGTCCCATCCCTTCAACCATTTATGCAAATAATCCAGCTGATGTGCAATTCTCAGTCGTTTAGAAGCAAAGCTGATAACTCAAACTGTTTACACCTTGCAGAGACTCATTTCTTGCTATTCTTACCAGCATTCTCTTCTCTGCTAGTTGTCTGCAAACAGCAGCTACATCCTTGACATTGGTAGGAAATCTTAGTTGCCAGTGGTCCATGTTGGCAGATTTATTACTGAACTGCACTTTATCAAACATAACCGTCACAGCACTTTCCTCCAGTCTTTCCACCTCTCCATACAAGACAGGAATCCTAAGTACTGCAGTTTCTAAAAGAAAAAATATTTTAGATCATGGATGGGGACAAATGCCGCAGCACAATCTGAAAGGTGAAAGTGTTAAGAAATATGCTGATCATAAATAAGCATCTTCACATTGCACATAAAATTCAAGTAGTATGTGGGCTCACAGAATATAATTTTAATTTATATCAGAACCAGTTTATAAACACTAAGATTATAGACATTGTTGTATTATTGATTTTCATTTATGCCATTGATTTCCAGAAAGTCAAGAAGCTTTAATTAATTGTATAAAGATGCCTGTTTGGATTAGAATAAAAATTTTAAAATTAAAAAACCCATCTACTCTGTGCAGTTACTTCAGCACTCCCCATCCTCACTGGGTAAGAGCAAGGAGAAAAATTCCCACCAATCACAAGTCATCATATTCAGGCATCAATTATAAAGATTTTTTTCAATCATCACGCAGAAGCCTCCTGTAAAAAGGAAGATATTAACCAGAAAAAAATGACATGAACCTTGATATAAACAAAAAGCTTGACAAATAAGGAATAGGTTCACAGAACACAATAGTAAATAATGCTAGATTCCAGGACAGTGATTTGAGAAATTAGCAAAATGCAAAGAGAAGCATATTTCATGATGGAATACACCATCCTAGTCTATCTCTGTTATGATGACTCAAAAAGCCTCTGAGGAGAAATCCAAGGCTATGACAAATTACTTAAAAGTAACACTTTTGCTGAAAGAGAAAACAAAAAAATTGGACCTGAAATTAGAAGCTGAAATCATCAGAACATTGCCATTCTTAATATATTTGGAGGATATAGCTATCGGAGAGGCAAACAGAAAAAGCTAACATAGAAATTATTGTCACAGAGAAGTAAACCAGAATAAGTACTTACACAAGAAAAACAAACAGAAAACCCAACATGACACTGATTTCTTGCTGCTTTAGAAGCAGTTATTTGGTCACTCAGCAGATGTTCTTCCTCTCTTCAAATACTAGTTGAAACATTATTTTTTAATTGCTTTAAAAACACTCATTCTTTGAGAAGAAACTGCCTTCCTTTTGCTCTCAGGTCTCTGGGACATGGAGAGGATCAGCCTCATGACTAACAGCTCTGAGGACCTCTTGATACTTTGTAGTTTTATAAGCATGACTATATACATATATGTATTTACAAGCATGTATCCCCTTCTAGCCAAAGTAAAGTATCTTTTTCAAAAAGAGTTAAACACACTTATGGGAGGTTTTTGCATTTTACAACAGAAATGGACAGGGCAGTTCTTCACACAGCTACAGATTTGACCAGTGGAATTCTACCTACACTGTATCAGCAAATTAATGGTTGGAACACCACCACATGGAAAATACTTGTATTTGTATGAATCAAGAGAACTCCTATTTTCAAGCTCTTTACTCAGCACCTCCTCAACACTCCTCCTGCTAATAATACCACCGCTGCAGCCCACTGCTGCCTGACAGATCCTGCTCTGAAAGGCTACAAAACCAAACTGCAGTGTTAAGCTGGGGGAAGGGTCCAGCAAGATACCCACACACACTAGCATTTGGTAAAGTCTTATCTTCATCACCAATCTAGAAGAGCAAGCAAACAGCATCACAGTCAAATTCAGAGATGGTATTTAATCTAGAGGTGGAGTGAAGTTTAGTTTTACTTAAATGAGACTTTTCCTATCAAAGTACATTTTTACAAAGTTTCTTTCTTACTAGCAATGTCAATTCCATCACACACAGCATATTTTTACTTACTGGAAGACCATCACTCTGCTTTATCAATAGCTAGGTTCTCTGGCTGGGAAGCAGAGAACTACAGTGTGAGTATCATACTGACATACAGAAGCCTCTTCTGCATGTGTACTGAGATTATTTTCTTCAGGTTTTTTGATAAAATACAAGTGCTTCTTTCCTTATGATCTGTGACTGGACACTGACAGTACACTAACTAGAAACAGCCAAATATCTCTTTTATACAAGAAATAAATCTTAAATTAAAGGGAACATGCTCTTTTCCCTTAAGTATAATTTTTAAAATTATGTTTGTATATTTTGTATGCCAAATCTTCATCAAGAAGAGACATAATCAAATTTTAAAAATCTTGTTGTTTAAAACTATAAATACGTTATTAACTCTTTAGAAAGTGTTACAAGCAAGAATCTGATGCATGCAGGTGAGTAAAACTAAAATGAGTGGCCTGTTGGTATAAATAATAGAGCAAAACCCAAAGAGTAACAAGGCCCCATTTTGATTTGAGCTGTATTATTACTGAATCACAAGTCCGGTTTTCCCTTTAAGCAAACATGCACTGACAATACTTGCAATGCATCCCCATAAATAGCTGCAGCTATATATTGAATGAAGTATTTTATCTTTCCTTAGGAACAGCAGATTCACAATAGATGAAGGCTTGTGAATGCCAATCAGTCCAAAATCCTACAAATCCCATGAAGATTGGAACATGTAAGAAATAAAAGTTTTAGTCAAGATATAAGCAAGATGGAACAAGGAGACCAACTTCTAATCACATTCTTTCTGAAACTCATTTCCATGGTTTTGCATCTTCATCATTGTCTTAAGAATCTACTAAGTTAATATATAGCTGAGTAAAAATAGAAAGCCTGTATTAAAAATGGTTGAGTGTCTTACCTTCATTGTTTTCCAGAACTGCCTTTTCACCCTCCAGTTTGGTTTTACCATATAAATTCAGGGGATTTGGTACATCAGTCTCTTTATATGGAGGGCTTGTTCCATCAAATACATAATCTGTACTAATGTAGATCAGAAATGCTCCAACTCCAGCTAGGAAGAAAATGTTTATAAATAATTTATATTAATTCATGCCTTCTTTGAATCCCAATAGACCTTCAAATCCTCCCAAGGATCTCATCTTCCATGCACATTCATTCCTGCTGCTTTGTCTGTTCCCTGATCTTTCACAGAGCTGTGTTTTCTTATGGAAAACAAATTGACAGCACACTGATGGCAGAAGTGACATTCCCACTTGTACTATCTGTATTGATGTCCCTGTGTAAATAGATGCAGGATTCTACCAAGACACCAAATCCTTGATAAGGTCTCCTTACCTGCCTCTTTTGCTAAGTTTGCTGAAGCAGCCACATTGAGCTGAGAAGCAGCATCTGGTTGACTTTCCACAACATCTGGCCTTCTCTCAGCAGCACAGTGCACTATAACATGAGGCTGGAAATTAAAGACTAATTTTAAACAACCAACGTGTCAAGAGATGGCAGTTGCACCCTAACTCTAGTGATGACACCCCTCAGGCAAAACTAAGTAATAAAAATAACATTCTTATTATTAATTACAGCATTCACTTTTTCCTTAGTATCTTTTTACAATAAGACCATGCTGTTTCAAGATATAAAAAACATGTATCATCAATTGTGCAATTATGGTCTTTGCTAGCTTCAATTTTACAGAACTTTGAAGTTGTGAGGACTTTTTTTTTTCCTCTTTAACTCTGTATAGTAAAATATATATTAATACAAGATACATCTCACGCACACAAGGGTACTAAAATTTTTCAGGTAAGCTATTTATACATGGTTTACTTGACACATGCAGATTATTAAGATGATATTTACTATTTTATAGAATGACACTGGATAATGTATTTCAGGGGTTTTGTGTTCCTCTTGGCACTTAACACTGCACAGTACACAGAGTTATTGCTGTTGGATTCAAATTTTCCTCCACTTCCCCAGAACTGCATACTTACACATTCCAGTGTCAGTAACTCAAATGTATCTTTTCCTTTCCAGCGTGCCTGCAGCCTGGCTGTGGTGAGCACAGCAAAGGCCAGAGCTGTGTGAACCTACAGAGCAAACCTCTGCTCTGGGTGGGGCAGAACACGCAGCCACACCTTTGTCAGAGCTCGGCCAAAGCACCAGCCCCACTCATGCCTCAGATCTCTGCAGCACTGTCAGCTGACTACTGGACACAAAGTACCCCTCCCATGCACTTTATACACCAGGAAACTTACCTGAAAATCATGGATAATGTCATGAACTGCAATGGAGTCCAGAAGATTAATCTGTTCAAACCTGGGCTGAGCCCTCCTGTATCCACAACCAACTGCGTTCCAATTATTGTCATTGAATTCTTTAAACACAGCTCTGCCGAGAAGTCCTGTAGCACCAGTGATCAAAACTCGCCTACTGGGAATGTCAACATCTTCCTAGGAAATGACAACAGGAAAAGTTTTGTTTCTACTGTAATATTTTACTGTTTTTTCTTTACAAGTATGCACAGTCAGAGGCTACTGTATTAAACAAAGCTGCTCCTGAGTCTTTTTGAGTGTTTCATGGAACACCAACATCTGAGACAACCAATACTGCAGCCAGTCAACTACTTAAACATATATTCAAAGGTAATGAAAACATAACTTCAGTGAGAAACTCGTTTACTTCTACAACAATCCAAACCACTAGTGAAGAGAGAATTTTACATTCATTCAAAAGCTGATAACTTTGTGCAATCTGAAAGGAGGGAAATAACTTCTTTAGAATATGGACCCAAAAGGGGTAACATCTAGAGTCCAAAAAATAATTCTGGATAGACTTGCCTGTTAAAAGCTGTAGCAATACAATATAACTTACTGTAGTAATAAAAATGTTGAATTCTATTATTAAATAGAAGAGTAATTCATTGTTATTCAACACAATAGTACAATAGCAAGTAAAACCAAGATATGGATCTCTTGTCAATTTTACAAAATGCATCTGGAAGTGATTTGACAATTTCAGCTCTCAATCTCAGCTCCTACACATTTTGGTACTTGGGACAACTGTGAACATCAGCACACACGAACTTCATCCCACCTCTCACCAGAACATCAGGTTTTCAAGACAGCAAACACAAGATCCACGTCTGTCTCTGCAATCTTTATTTTCCTTTAATGCTTTCCTTTTGTATCTGCCATGAATAAACCCAAAAAACTGCCTGCTAAAAAGAGAAATTAAAGCTTATCTTTACCATGCCTGTACAGAAAAACTTTGGGTGTGCAGAACCCACAAATCTTGTGTTTCCTGACCACTTTACACACAAGGATAATTTGTGACAAATTACTATAATTCTGTACATAACAGAATGCTTTCTGCTATGCAATCTCAATAGCCCAGTCATTTCTAAGCATTGTACCAGACTGCTAGTTTTGATTGCAGCACAGGAAGCCACAGCAATCACTTCCAAATTACTGTCTTTCACCCGTGAAGTTACAAAGCTTCTGTTCCATAAGGGTATATGCAGAGGGGCACGATGGAAACAGCCTACCCAAAACAACTGTTTCAAGTTCCCAGCACAGTGCATGCATTTTTCTTAACTCTCAATCTCCAGATGAAGGCTGACTTATTCCCATTACTATAGGATGAAAATGAATAATTTACATGTGGACAGTTGGCTGAAAAGGACTATAGCAAGTGATGTTTCAAAAAGTTACTTTTATCCTTAAATTTTACTTGAGAATACAAGCTGATTTATCATTTTAAGGCTACCCAGGCTTCTCTGAACAGCACGAGCAAGAACATGCAACCACTATTTCCTTCTGCACTTCTTCTCTTAGCAAAGTTTGCATAGAGTGTCACAGGACTCAAGATCAGGGCTTCCACAGCCAGAGGTGCCTACTAATAAATGTTCTGCAGCAAGTGTTGGATAGAGTCAAAAGGTTCTCTAAAAACATCACTGAGTATCTTCAGTAAATAGGAAGTGACCAACACAAAACCAAATGTCATTTGCAAAATCTGATGTTTTAAAGCTTCATTCATCTAAGCTTGTTTATTTTACATATCATAAAGAGGATGTTGCAGCACAGCCTGAACTGGACACAAACACAGCTTTCACCAAGCACAGCTTGCATGCTACTGCTGTTGTCTGCAAGACTAATTGATTACAGTCACTTGTTTCTGAAAGAGTAAGACAAATGATAGATATTTCTCATAAATCCAACACAAATTATTCACCGGTTTGGACCTCTTCTTGCCAGAAGTTTTAATATTCTGATGATACGAAACCTGAACAGACGAACTCTTTCCCTGTATGCTACCTTGCTCCTTCACAGGACATGAACTAGCTGCAGCAGCATTTGTATGGTCTACTAACATTGCTGAAGCACACACTTTTGAGGTTTATAATGAACCATCTCATTTATTGTTATCTGATGTCCATATTAACCAAGAACATAACAAAAGTATTGTGTTTAGAAGTCTCATTCACATAAAAATAAATCATAGCATAATGACATTAAAAAGCAGTATTTATGAGACACCAGATCACTTTGTAGACACTACCAAAATATAAAATAACAGTATAATTTATAAAAAGAACAAAACATGATGCATTTCATGTTGAAAACCAGAAACAAGTACTTTTAAAGTTTTTTTATAAAGCTTTTCAAGCTTTTATATTTTTATTTAGAAAATCATGATGAACTCAAACCACTAATTTTAAGGCACGGCCACTAAAACCCGGAAGCTACTGGTGGAAGAGATTTGCAACATAATACGATGAGATCCAAGTCGCTACAGGGAAGGGAACGTGAGACTGAGCTCTCAGCTCTGACACTGCCTGCAGCCACAGAAAGCAAAAGGCAAAGCCTGGGGGTTTCCAAAGGCTCGGAACGGCAGGTGAACCTACATTGGTGTTGCCAGAAGTTGTTCTGCCTTTCCCTACACGCCCAACCCTCATCCTGCGGCAGCTCACGTACCCTGTGGGGCACCACGGACCCCGCCCGGGACAGCGGGCCGGGCCTGTCCTCCCAGAGGGATCGGATCCTCCGTGGAATCACCGCACCCGTTTCCCATCGCCAAGCCCTTGCCTGGCCACGGGCTCGCCGAGAGCGGGGTCGCGACCCCCGAACGCCGCGGGCTGCCGAGCACAGCGTGCCCGTGCGGATAGAAAACGACCCAGCTCCCGGAGGCCGCGGGCGCTCCCAGCTGCGGTTCTGATACCCGCGGCCCCTCAGGGCGCAGCCCCAGCCCCCCGGGCCCAGGCCCGCCGCGACCTCGTCAGCGCTCCCAGCCTGCCCGCCCGGCCCCGCGCTGCAAACCGGACCAGCGGCCCCACAGCGGGCTGCCGGCCCCGCCGCCCTCACCTCCACGAGCTCGCAGCGTCCCGGCGCGAAGCGGATCCGGAGCTCCTTCTCCCGGCCGACCATGGCGGGGCCCGGCTCTGCGCCAGCGAGGCTCCGCGCCCGTGCTGAGCGCCGCGCCACGGGGGGCGCCCTCTCCGCGCGACAGACGCACGCGCCCCCCGCCGCCGCGCGCTTATTGGCCGGGACGCGCCGGAGGGGGCGGGGTCAAGACGGGCATTTAAAGGGACAGGGGCGGCCCCGGCGGACCCGCACGTGCCGGGCGGGGACAGGCCGGGCGGGGACGAGCCGCACTGTCACTGCCTTCGGCCAGCCCCGCCCCGCAGCACAGAGCCTCACAGCGCCCCAGGCCAGGGGGACAGGCCGCACTGTCACTGCCTTCGGCCAGCCCCGCAGCACAGAGCCTCACAGCGCCCCGCCAACACCGCGTGGGCTTTGGCAAAGCAGACGCGATGGGCGCCGTGATGTTCCCGGTCTCAGGGCGGAGAGGGCAAAGCAGAGGGGCCTGTGCTCCCGGGGCACCGCAAGCACCAGGGCTGCCTTACCTGAAGGGCCGGCTCCTCTTCTCAGGGTCACGGTGCTTTAAACAGTAATAAAAGTTACTGCGGTAAGCACGTTTAACATTTGACCAGACTTCACGTATTGGAACCGTGAACTTACTATTGTGAGTTCTCATTTGTAAAAAAAACAACGTGGAACTTCAGAATTAGACCAAAACATCATATTATCCTGCATATAGCTCTGTCATGTATTCACTATAAATTACTTAATTCCTCCTTTTAGAATGGATAAAAATAAGTATTTTCAATCTGCCTTTATCCAGAGTTAGATGTAAAAGCAACTGGTAAATCCCACAGAGAAAGGCTGGTTGTTTTTGAAAGAGCAATTACTGCTTACAGTACTCACATGTATCACTATATGCTTACATGGTGACAGATCTGATTTTAGATACAAGTTTTGAAGGTAACATGATACAGTATATAAAGTGTTACTGTACCATTTCTGACCCACAGAGGCCGAGACTGTGCCTAGCATTGTTTTAGCAAGATGTGTAAAAACTACTGGCCAAAACTCACTGCAGCTACTTCACACTTGTATCTATGCTGATGAATTTATTTCAACTTCACTTGATTAAAATAGTTTTAATTGGTAGTAGTCAAGGAAGAAAAGCAGGGAAGTCTAACAAAATTTAATAGAAACATACTAAAATTTTATAGAATATTGTAGATTACCTTTATTTATGATAAATAATTAATATTTAAAGGACAAAAAGATGTATATACATTAAAAAAATGAAACCACTCCAGACATTTTCTGCCTTCATGGAACACAGATGCCCTTTTCCCCCTGTAACAAGCTATCAACATCTAATTCCCTTCCATTAACCTTAAAATTCTATTTCAAAATATCAGTAATTCATAACTTGAAATCAAGAAGTAGAATCTACAAAGAAATAACAAACTGTTTAGCAGCATGGAGGTAGGAACTCCCAGTACACCTGATGTCACATCATCTCCTCCCAACACAGCCTGGAAGAGCTCCCTATGCATTTTAATAAAAATCATAATGGGGAAATAAAAATTTTGTCTTCTGGGCTCAGAGAAAGAGGAAAATAGCAAAAGCATGAACATTGAAATCTCAAGCTACAATCAATCAACCTGTAAAATCTCTTACCATCTTTGTCACCAGAATAAGTAAAATTATATGTAATTTTTTTTATCTCCATTACATATTTTTTCCTCAAATATTTACCTCGAGTCAGAACTCATGTTCTATAATAATAGTGTTCTACCTATACTTTATTATTGTTGTTACATCCACTTTGTGAAACACTATGATTTTGCAATAAAAATTATATTGTTGTCTAGATCACAGTCACTCAAGCATTATGCATCCCTGGGTGACTAAATGGACCACTCATTAAATTAACATTTCAGACTGTAATTCACAGAGACTAAAGCATAATTAAGTCTCCCTCTCTCCTCCCCCTTTGCTTTTCCCTTGATCTTGGTAACCTAAGTGTGGTAGCAACCTGTTAATGCAAACATCCAGAGCCTTACCTGCTCCATTTCCAGCAGCATTTCAGGCACTGCCAAACCACAGAGGGAATTCCCAGCCTAGGAAATCATTGCAGGTCAACTGAGCACTTGTCCCTTTGTCTGCTGTGCCTGCAGAGAGCACATGGACTGAGAGCAGCACTGGCTCTGCTGACCTTTGAAACCAAAACACAAATCCAAACCCTACATCACGTGTGGCTCTGAATCCTGTTAAGCTTTTGGTCTGGTCACAGTGGTACCATTTAAGCAGCTCAGTATGAGCTTAAATTTTTACCTCATAACAGGCAGCATGAGCAAGCACAGCCATCGTGTGTATGAGATCCATTCAAAGCACTGGCACTGCTCTTACACAGTTTGTCTTTTATAGGAAACAGAAGGAGGGCTCTAATTAGGTCAGGCAGGTTGAGAATTCTAAAAGCTCTTCATTTCAAATAAAGTGCAGCCCCGCTCTTGCTACAATACAGCAAGATGAATAACTTTGTGTTAAAACATGGATTTTTCAAATAAAAAACCCCTTCAACATAAAAGTAATGGATTTCTGCAGTGAATACTCATGTCGGTTGAGCTACAAATATCAAAGTTTTGGTTTTCAATACTTCACTTCATAGTGCATGAAAGCAAAAAAGCCTTCTAGACTGAAGTTGACAAAAAGCCCTCAATTTCCTCTTGACTTCCACCCTTGGCTTCTCTCTCCGCTCTGCTCTACATGATTTATCAATATTTTAAAGCTCAAGGATCACCCTTGTGTAAAGCTAGCAGAATTACTTGCTGGAGTTTTCTGTCAGTATAAACATGCTCATGCCAACTGTATCACACAGGGATGTAGCAACCCTAAAAGCCCAGTCCTGTGACACCTGCCATTCTTGGCTTCCCTTGGCATATTTGTACCTTCAGTCAAAAAAAAAAAAAAAGTGCCTTAACTCAGTGTCTCCATTTTTATGTTTTGAGTGTGGTGGAACCTTCTATTAATATTCAGACAAATGCCTGTTTCTCTACAATTTTTTTACTCCATTTACATCTTTCAGACAAGAAAACCTTCATTTTTTTTTCTCCACAAGGAGAGGACTCCAGCATGAAATATTTCTAGCAACTTCTTTATCAAAATGTCTCTCAACACTTCAGGCTGAATACCAAGAGCTCTCTTAAAAACACCTGAAACTAATCCTCATCCTCAATCATCAGAGGCTCAAGTAATCCAGCAAATACACAAAGATGACATTAACTGAAAACATCTAGCAACTTCTTTCCTTGGACTTAATGTGCATTTTTTGTATATAATTTGCTAGGAATTATGAAGTCTCTGTAAGCTCACAATGTCAGCATAAATGGCAATAAATGCTCCCAGCTAAGCTTTGGGTACTGCCTCTGCAGCACCTCTGTGCAAGATAGCTGCACAGACATACAATAACAAAAACACAGTTCCACCTTGGACTTAAATTCAGTGTTTACTTTTGTATTAAGAAAATAAGAGAATTGCAGGTTGTATGTATTGTCCAGTTCAGCTAAATCATTTTCCTAAGACTAGAGAATATGTAGTTTTTGAGGCAAGACTGACACTGGCCTTTGTTTTGAGGACAAGACTAAAAGAGAGAAAATTAGATGAACTCCACTGTAACAGAGTTTTGGGTTTTATCCCTGGCTTGGAAAGGAAGCGGACAAAATCTTTAATTTAAAATTTTTATTGTGCTAAAACGTTCTTAATTTTAAATGCAGTTTAACAGAGTCTTTCCCCCTTGCCAAAGTTCCAATCTGTACAATGCACACGAATTCCATGGGTGTCCTCCCATCCAAGTGAGAGAAGCCCTGTTGTTACTCCCTGCCACTGTAGCACTGATCACTTCCAACAGCTGGCTACAAAGATTTTGTGGCAGTTTAAGAGTTCAGTGGACACAGCATTGCTCTTAAGACTCTAATCTTAGTCAAGGTACACAAACATTTAGATAAATGCAGTCAATTTGACTTTGACCTGAAAATGTTCTTCTGAAGATCCAACAGCTGCAACACCTAGCCCCAGGATTTAAATTTTATATATTGATTAAAGATCCTGTAGAATATCAAAATTAAATGTACAATCTCATTTCTACATGGGTTCTATAGTGTGTAGGCCACAGAAATAAAAGGGTCTCTTGGCAGTATTGCTGCCATTGGTACCCAAGCAGCCATAAAGAGCAAAATTAATTTAACATAGAATTGTATACATTGGATATATGCAAAAAAAAATTTAAAAACACATTAAAAAAATCAAAAAACTTACAATGATATCTGATTTCATTTGTAATCTTACTCTCCAGTGCTTATTCACCTCTTCCAAACTTAAAAAGCTCTGTTCAAAACCCAAGTAAGCAGCTTCAGCATATCCAAAACATGCAACAGTGAACACTAGAGTTCACTGCTGTAATGATGTTACCAGGAGGCAGGAATGTGCTGTCACCTGTTGCTTCTCAGTAAAACAGTCTGTCTAAAAATATTTCAGATCATTTCTCTAGGGCTCCTACTGATTTGTATTATGTACAGCATCCAAGTTCACCTTGAAGAAGTCTGTTGAAGTCTCCTGTAGCACACAAATTTATAGGTGATTTATTTTCTTAATATCAAGAAGTCTTCAAATTTTGTTTTTATTACCTGCAATGGAAAAGTGTTACTAAGTTTGAGTTTTTTACCTATTGCTCCCACCACATGAAGTAATTTCTTGTTTCCTGAGGGGCAGAAGGCCCTACAATGAATCTCACAGGCAAGCCAGGATTTCAGACCCTGGAACAGACACTCTAATGAACTCTCTCCCCTACCCTGCTTCCCTTGATGTGCCCTCATGCTCTCTTCATCTTTTCCTCCACTCCACATTTATCTGCACACCTTTTGCATCTTGACACCTGCAGTGGTGTAAGGTCCTGCCAGGTAGCATCTAAAGAACTAGGGTGCAAAAGGTCTGGCTGAGCCACTTGTACCCCATGACCTGTGCAGGAGACACTTCCAGTCACCTCATCAGCAGGAACACGTGAGCTGGTGACAGTAGGGAAGTGGCACTGCTGTCTGACCTGGCACAGCACCTATTCCTGTCAGGTTGTAAGGATCAGGCTGGAAAGCTCAGTACAAACTACACTGGGAGTGCCCCACTGATGCAGCCTCCAACTACTCCTCTACTGGTGGAACAAGAGATGCCATTCACCTTCCCCAGATGCAGCAGACTATGCAAGACTCTCAGACCTTCTTTGGTTAAGAGCTAGAAAGGTTACATCAGTATCAAACTTACCTTCTTTTAAAGGTGTTTTTGGAGGAATATTTTCCTTGCTGTCATGCTGGAAAGCTTTGGAAGGATCAAAACGCTTAATGCCCTGTACTGCACACAGCTGCTCCTGAAGACTTCTGTTGGTTTGCTTTTCCTTGGCTAGCAATGCACGCAGTTTTGAGACATCCTAGAGAAAACCATACTTGGGAGTTAAATGAAGAGCAAGAGAAGAGCCTGCTTCATCATTTACTGAGGGAGCCATTTTGCTTAATGCTAAACTTGTAGACAATTATTGGTGGCATTAAAACCCAACCCAAACAGCAGCACATACAGGTACTGTGTAACACCACTATGCAGTAGGGCAGTCTGAAGCTTTCAGCAGGTAGTTTATTAAGTCTAGGACCTCCCAAAAAAGGTAAGAAAAGCCAACCAAGCTAAAAGTGGATGTACTTATTTGTACTGCTGATCCCTCAGTATGTTGTAAATTCAGTCAAAAAAAAACCTCTTGGCATTTCTGGAGGCTGGTGGTTTATTGTAATCTGCTTCATGCAAGGAATTTAAGAACCAGGAAATAAGTAGCTTGCAGTATTCGTCTATAAATATTTAGAGCAACAAACAAAGGCATCAAGCACATTAGTAACACATATTTCTAATTTTTTCATTCCACAAACCTGCTTCAGGTGGGCATTGTCTTCCTTCAACTTCATAACATGCCTGATTTTTTGCTTCATGTTCTGGTGGCCAAGTAGTTTAGCATATGCATCACTCAGTTTATTCAGCTCTTCTTGGGCTGCCCCGTGCTCCTCCAGGAGTGCATTCTTCTCTGCTTCAAAAGCATCTAGTTGTTGCTGAAATACATTTGAACATCTTAGAAATCTTTCAACTAAACATAATGTTTTACTGAACTGAAATCTACCAAGGAAGATTAGTTTGGGAAGGGGAATAGCTGGCTCATTGGATAAGAAACCAATGCAGAAACCTTAGAATGGGAAGTAGCACATTTACTTCCCAAGAGTAGAACTTGAGCCAAGTGCTAAAGTCTTATGTCAATAGATACTAACACCTACTTCACAACACACCTGAAAAGGCTTAACTTTGTTATGTAAATCTTCATATAATTTACGCCAGGTCTTGATCTCTTTCTTTAAGCTAGAAGTCACATCTTCACTTGTGGTTTTCCTAAAAAGCAAGAGGCAGAGTTTTATTATGTTCCTTCTTAACTCTCAGCACTTCTTCCCAATAAAACTTGGTTGTGCTATCATACACAGTTTAAGTTTGAGAAAGTCACCTTGATCTTTCTGCTTCAAGTTCTCTTTTCAGATCTTCAGTTTGCTCCTCAAGTTTTTCCTGAAGTTCAGTCATTTGTGCAAGGTAAGACTCTTTAGTTTTCTCTGTTTCTGCTTCTTTTAGTGCAAGCTTGGTCTGGACTTCTAAAAGCATCCTGAGGAAAATACCATAATTTCTTAATGAGCCCTTGATTTTTACTTTTTTTCCCACTACACTAAATGTAAAACCCACAAATAATGATGGTTTAAAAGCTGTTAGAACTGAAATAAAGGTTTGCACAAACAGTGCCACAAAGAAAACAGTAGTACAGAAGGCAATTAAGTTTAAGATGAAAAACACTTTTGCCTTTTCCTACAAGAAGGAAAGCAGTCCTTTTGAAGCACAGAAAGATCACATTGTTCATTTAAGGCTGTTCAAGGCCAGCAGCTTTTAGCAGGGACAGCTTAGTAGTTAGGCTTTACATGCAGAGCTCAAGCAGGAACTAATCAAGACTGTTTTTCACTGCAAGAACAGTATGCATCCTCCTTGGATGTATGCAAGATTTCAAAAACCCTACACCTGAAAGCACTGACACCTCCTCAGCCACAGCTGTTTGTTCCATCCCTTCCCTGCCACCTCAGCTAGGAAATACTGTTGGGAATGGTGAGATAGGGAAACCTTACAGATATGATTGCTTGGCAGGAGATTCTGAAAATATTAAGTCTGTGAATGAAATAGAGATAGTAGTAAGTTTTGAGATGTGAGCAGGCCACCCAGAAGACAGGATATTGTGCAACAACCCTGGCAAACAAAGGAATGCCAAAGAACTTAGGGGGAAGGGCCTCCTGCCAGCGTGGCAGGAACAGGGTAGCTTAGAGATTATCTTTTAAGGTTCAGAATGTAGCCCCTATGGTAATTTAGTAGTCCCTATAGGCTGTATGCAAATATAGTAGGATTTGGGTCCCATACCGGTTGGTTACTGTAAGTTAGAATATTCAACAGAGAAGGAGATTAAACTGTAAAGAAACAAGAAATTGCTCTTTCTTGGGACATCGCTCTGGGGACAAGCACTCCTTCTTGATGACCCTCTCAGCCGGATGCTGGCAGCTGGGAGCAGGGCTCCTTCCACCCTAGGCCTTGCAATAAAACCACGTGTCTCAAGAGCAACCCTGTCCTCCAGAGATCTCATCCTTGGCACCGGACTGCTTTTATAAATACCTCTTCAGTTTTCCTTTTAGCAGCTCTAATGGAAACTGGAGACATTAAGCAGGTGGGAGGAAAGAAAGGGTAGCATCTTAACCAGCACAGAACCACAGAGAAAATGGATCACTAAACTGCTGTTAGACAAGCATATCCTCAGCTACTGGCCTAACACAACTTTTTGGGTGTTATTTCTCAACAGCTGCACTGTGGTGCCTCATATTAGGCTAAGAGAGAACCTCAGTTTACATCACCACAGTGTGGCAACTCATGGATGATTGACTGGCATCTGCTTGCGACCAGAATTTGAGGTAAAATCATTCAGACTGGAGTGGCAGAGAGTGAATTCTGCATTAAGTATTTGCTTATCTCCTGTGGGGATCTTATTTGCAGAACAGTCACTGTAACTGATATTTCTGAAACAGACAACATTGCAACATATTTCATTCAAATATTTCCCTCTTCCTCTATGTTCTACATATAAACAAAAGTCAAAATAACTGATTGGACAGACCAGTTTCCTAATGCATATAAACTTAATAAATTTTGCCTGTCAGTATTTTCAACCTTCTGCATTGGGAAAAGCAAGTATCTTCAGTTTACACCAAATCCTGATCTGATCTTCTAGAGCATCACACGAGGTTCTAGTTAGAAAGGCAACCCTCAATTTGTATTCCTTAGCTTAAGGAAAGGTTTGTCTGTGTAGTACCTGGCACATTCTTCATTCGCTTTGTTTTTAGTGTATTCTGCTTCTTGAAGCAACTGCAGATTCTCTTGGCCTACTTTTTTTAGATTGGCAACTTCCTCCCACAGAGAGGTATTCTCCAGTTTCAAAGTGCAAATTTCTTCAGCTGATGCTTTCTTGTAGCTGGTATTACAGTACAGATGAGAAAAACCTTGTTACTTTAGGCAATGTTCACACCTTACAAGAGCAATACAAGCTCATGCTAGCAAGTATCAAAGATTTTATAATCTGAACATATAGCAGTGTACAGGCACTGATAAATCCAAAGGTAAGAAAGAAACCATAACACAGTTCCATAAAGCCATAAGCAATAACACTATGACAAATTCTGTGATATAGATTTTACTATATTTTTGTAGGTATTTTAAAGGACAAAGGACCTACTCTCTGTGAAGCTTATTTTAAACAGCAAAGCACTTACTGTCTGTAGTTGGCATTGGCAAATATCCCACAGGATCCTTCATGGGTGACATACATACCTAGTAATAACAGTATCACTTTTTGTATACTTTCTAAATCTGAATATTTTAAGGTAAAAACTGCAGTAACTGTAGGAAACTACTCTCAATTCAATGCAAATTTTGAGTACACAAGTTTTTTTGCAAGCTATTTCAGTGCCAAGAACATCATCACTAGTTATAAATCTCATTGTGATTCAAGACAACCAAACTCCTCCAACTGGTTACATTTTGGAAGAAGAAAAATCCAATTTCCTGAACTAGATAGTAATATTGTGCCACTATATTTGCCTAGTACTCAAGAAATAAATTCTTAATGCCACCAAATACCATCACAAAATCCTCTGCTCTAATAACATATGAAGTACCAAGGCACATAAATGAACAGTACCCTTTATTATCATCTTAGAGATGTCTGTCTTACACATTAATAAAACCTAAATACCTTTCAAAGTCAGCAACAGTCTTTTCAAGTGTCTGCAGTGTATCACTGTGCTCTTCTTGGATTTTCAATACAGCACTACTGTGCATTGCCTTGATTTGCTCCACCTCTGCATTCTTCCTGAAATAAAAAAATCAGCACTGCACACTGGAGAGAAGAATGTGTGAACTCATCACCAAATGCTGCTATCAGTCACAGAAGGCTTGAAGAAGCAGCAATAAATTAATTGTGTCAAACCAGTAACTTCTCACATACTAAAGCACAATCTTCACAACGGGCATTACTAAGCATTTCCCCCTCCCTTTATTTTCCAAGGGAGCTACAGAATAGACTGAAGACTTAATAGTAAACTTAAACAACAAACAACTGGCTTGAAAATCTTTTTATCATTGCCTTCTCCAGGACAGAAGTAGCCAGCACATAGCTTACCCAGCAAAGCAAGGTCAGAGCACTACAATACAAGCCTTTCAACCGAATCCCAGCTGGCTTTTTTTTTTTGTTTGTTTTTGTTTTAAATTACAACAATGTACAACTGACTCAAGGTACTATGGGTACTGATTCAAGTTATTACTGCTAGTGATTAGATCTCATTACTATCAGTAATCAACAATCAGCAAGACATAACTTCAGCTCTGCTCAGGTCTCTAAAACGTGAATTGGGCTCAGAAGCTGTTTACACTCCTAATTTAACATTTTTCCTTTCAAAGCTTGAATCAGAAAGTTTCTTCCACAAACCCTTTAAGGTCTTCTTCCATCTGTGCGAGTTCAAGACCTTGAGATTTGATTTCTTGTTCCAGTCGCTTCACCAGCTTTTCAGCTTTCTTCTCCTTTGCATGCAATTTATTCAGCTCCTTCATGGTATCATTCAGCTCTTCTTCCAGAAGATGTCTTTCACTTGTTACTTCATCTTCAAACTCTAGTAACTTCTGCTGCATTGATGCAGATGACTCCTGCATGCCAAAGTTCCACAGATTTTAAAATTACCAGTACTTTCTGGGTAGTAAAGGGCTAGTTTGCACTGTTTAAATTTCAAATCTATGGGAAGAACCAAAACTCCCATCCCACCAGCAATGATTCTTAGACCTATTAGATCACACAAGCTTCTACAGGCCAGTACCTACTTTGCCATATTAATGATAACTTAATTTGTGGAATACATATCTCATGCATAACCAAAACAACAATTTTTAGTGCCAATCCTAGGGATTACAATCTATTTTTAGACTAATTTATAGCCTGTATTTACCTTCTCTTGCTGCAGCTGAGAGAGAACCTCCTCATGTCTCTGAAGCAGTTTTTGGTATTCTTGTTCCACCAAATCAATTTTTTTTTTCAGGTCTCCTATTTCAGCATTCATACTCAGGGACTGCTCTTTGGCCTCAGACAACTCCTTCTCTGCACAGAAAAATTGTTAATATAACACAAGTTCTCTTCTTGATCTTCAAATAGCTACAATATGTGTTATTCATACATAATACTTCCATTCCACCTTTGTTTTGCCCTTCCCTAACTACCAAAAACATGGAAAGAAAACCCCCTACAAAACAAACCCATATCTACAACCAATCTGGAAACTCCTCAAAATTGGTTTGAGCTATACCACTTCAACCACTTGGACCAAGCAAGAAGAGCAATATAGCAGGGAAAACAACTACATGAATTCCTCAAAGCTTCTTGAGATGCTTTAAGATATGTGAGTGATCCCACATATGGAACAGTGTACAAGAACAATTACCTTTCTCCTGTTGAAGCAATTGACACCTCTCATTAAGTTCTTTCATCAGTTTACATGACTCTTCCTCTTTTGCTTTGAGGGTATTTCTCAGGCTCTCAATATCTTGGTCTTTCTTACTCAGAGTCTCCTCCATCTGGGCAACTTCTAGTTTGTATTTCTCAGCTGTTTCTGCAACACTACTGTAGAAGAAAATTCAGGCACCTGTTACCACTAAATTTTGTTTGGAAGCTTACACATCAACACAAAGGACAATGCTTAGGACTGTTGGTTTCCAAGAGGAAAACTGCCTTCTTGAGAACAATTTGTTGTTACCTGAGCTCTGTAATATATTCCATGAGTTTTTCAGTGTCAGACTTCTCTTCAACTTTCTCTCTCTCAGTAGCAGACCTAAAACCAGAGCATTTTTATGACAGATATGTTTAAACAAATTCAGAATTAAGTAGTAACACATACTTTTCTTCTCCCAGTTTGGCTGAAAAACTGATACTGGCTCTAAGAGGTGACTCTACCCTTTTCATACCTGTTCCAGATAGTTTTCTCACTGTAGTAAAGATGCTAAGCCACATTTTTTCACAAGCAATATGCCACAAACATAATAATGCATTAACATAATACAGCTTTTGTACCAAACCAGCATCTCCTCCCTTTGTGACCTGCACTACCTGCATTATTACCTTTGTGTATTTTAACAGCCAAATTCATGCTGCAGTGCCAATTGTGCCAGCCTGACATTAAATATAGCTTGGAAGTTCATCCTAGGTCACTGTATCAGCAACAGGCTGCACATTAGTGCACTGTTCCTGTGCAGCACATGGCACTTTTTGGGCAAAATAGAAAGTGCTGAGTTATAACTCACTCTCTATCTACACAGAGATGCTGAAGCCAAGAGTCTCTGCAGCTGCCTTTCTTCAGAGCACATGCCTACATTAAAACAGCTCGGAGGGCACCACAATGGCTCTTGAATGCACTTCTCTGGAGAACATAAATGTGTTCATCAAATCCATGCCAAATGCCTGGCTGCTGAATTAGGATTTCAGCTCCTGCTCTAATGCTTTTCTATTATCATTCATTGCTAATTTAGTAGTCTAAAGGGTCAGAAATATCCCATCCATACAAATGTCCTCCTCCAACCTGAACAACAATTCTTTTCTAAAGACATAGGTCATCCCTCCCCATCCCATACCCAAGAAAACCACACCCGCACCACACTGGAAGACAAAGGGTTGACATGATACACTTTGTCTTTTGGAAAAAGGTTAGAGACATAAGAGAAACAATGTTTCTAATGGTTGTTTTATCAAACCACAGCAGTAGTTAGAACTTCACTCCATCTATTTATTCCAGATTACAAACACTGATAATGTCTGTTCCTTCTCAGCAGGAAGACAGCCTCAATTTTGGTTACTACAAAGGATAGGCATGGAAACACAGCCAGGTTATATCATCTCATCCAATTCCCTTCCTAGCACTTACAATTTTTCTTGTAACTGTGCAACTTTTCCTTTTGAATGCTCTAGATTCCTCTGCACTTCCTGGAGCTTCATTTCCATATCTTCCTGCTTTGCCAGTGCAGTCTTCAAAAATCAAACAACAAAACACACACCTTAACATTAAAATGAGATTCTAGTAAAAAAAAAGGCATTGTGGAAGAGACAGTCATGAACAGAAATTTAATCATCACTCCTGTTTAATGATAGCACCAGGCATGATGCTAAATGTGATTACAAGTATCCCTCTGTGAAGTTATCAGCCTCTTGTTAAACAAGAACTACCACCAAGAGCTTCAAACCATACTGAGGATTGCTGGTTTTATTCCTGAGCAGCTCAGAATTACTATCCTGTGCAAATGGTCATACCTTTTCCTTAGCATCCCTCATGTTTCTGAGCTTCATCAACTCCATGCACAGGCTACTCATTTTCTTCTGCACACCATCTTCACAGAGCTTGTTAGAAAAGAAGATAAAACCACTAAGTGTAATTCCTTTGTATGAATTGCTGTTCACACAACCCTTTCCAAGTGCTCCTCTCCTCTTCTGTGTTTAGACAGAAGAGCACGAGATCCCAAACCAGACATGCTTTATGCCAAAACAGATGCTGATCAGCAACTAAAGCTTCCTCTTGCACAGGAAGCTCAATAACAGCAGAGGCAAAGCAAAGATGCACTTATTTGTCTGAATACCTTTGACTTTAGTAGTTCATTGCTTCTTGTTAACTCCAGAAGCTGTTTTTTCAGGCATGCAACATTTGCTGAAAGAGAGGTTTTCTCCTGAACTGCAGCACTCAGCTTTGCTTCAATCTTAACAAGGTCTTCTTCCACAGCCTGAAGTTTTTTATCCTGCTCTCCACGTTCTCTCACTAATGCACGAATCTAAAACATGAGGTATTTTCTTTATTTCCTACTATCATTAGTTTAGCCTTTCCAAGTAAGCCACAGGCATAGACTGTATTTATTTTCAGATAATACATTCACATTCAGGATATGTATCTGAAACTCTCATTCACAGGAAGGAAATAACAGAATAACCACAATTCTCTATTATTACATACACTACAATAGCAGCATTTCATCTGATTTATTTTATGCTACTGAGCCAGCACAACATGTTAAAATTAGAATAGTCTTAGCTTTAATGGGCAACAGAAGCCAACACTCCTTTTTGGCTGTGACAGACAAAAAGGCAGAATGTGACATTTGAGACACAAGGCACCAATTAGCACACAGAAGGGTACTGATCCAGTTTAGGGTGCCTCTCAAGCATTGAAAGTATGACAATTAGTGAGCAAAAAATTTCAGCTAGGGACTGTTCAATAAAACAGAACCTTTTTGGGGTAGCCAACAGAAGACTTAGTTCTGTTTTTGAAAAGACTGACAGAATAGTTACTCACAACCAGCACGAAATAATGCAATTCCATTAGCTTTGTACATCCATATCTGATAATCTTTCTTTTCCACAGAGCTCTTTGTAAACTACTTGTATGCTGGGTGATGCAAAAGAGGCCAATTCTACCAGCTTGTACTTTTTGTTAATGTAAGTGGGAGACATGACAGGATTTCATTCACATAATGGATTCATACCTCTTTCTCCAGTGCCTTCTGCTTCTTTTTCTCTTTCATAAGCATAACATCTTTTTTAGTCTTCACAATCCCATTAGCCGGTTTTGTAAGAGAGATGTGTTAGAAATCTTTAACTTCATAATAGCTGAACACAATTAAATACAAGAGTGGATGCTCCATACAGACAATACTACAGAGGTACATACAAAATAAAGAGTAAACCTTTGTCTCTCCCAGAAAGGGCAGAAAAGTATCAGGTTAGGATGGGGTTTACCCTTATACTTTCTCATCAGCATTACTCTGAAGGGACAGCTCATAACCAGAGACAGAAAGAAGATTAACAAAGTTGGAGACTTCAGCACCCCTAAGCTTCATAAAAACATTTTAATATCCTCACCTCAGGTTTGTTTGCAGAATTTCATCCTACATCACCAATACTCATTAACCTAATTAGAATATCAGGGCTATTATTGTTCATCTTGTTAAGCTATTAATCTTGAAATACATATCCTTGCATAGGACACTGAGAACCTGTACATGCAGCACCATCCCCTCCCTGTTTCTTTCACCACCAGGTTTCCACTCTGCCTTGCCCAGCCCATGAGAGCAAGAACCAAAACACCATCTCCTTAAAAAGAAGGAGTCACGTCATAATTACATGGTGAGCAAGAGGAAAAGAAATCCCAATAGTGTAGCACCAAATATAACAAGCTGCTCTGTAGCCCCAAGTTAATTACCATATGATTCCCAAGGATGCAGCAATTTCATTTTTCCTGCTTAGGTCTTAAGGAACACAGACACAATGTGTTCCATAGTTCACTTGGGTAGATTAATGACAATTGTATGAAGAGGCTGCATTGTTTGAGCAGTCAGAGGGATTTAAGTGGGATTTAACAGCACTACAGATACCACAGTAGAGCCCTACCGTGGATCCTAGAGATGTGAGTCTCCTTGCAGTTACTGGGGTGGGGGCACTCTTCTCACTGCTCAGGTTTGCTTCACCTGCAGAAGAATATAGCAGAGAATGGTGAAGGTAGAGTGTTCATGCACACAGGGAGACGAATGTAACCAAACTACACAGGTTGGTTGACTGTATACAAAACACAACATTCCACCTGGTTGTTAGACTATCAGCATCACAGCCCAATACCAGATACTTTTTAATTGCAAAGTTCAGTTTTAACTGACCAGTTCAATATTAGTCATCTGGGCACTTGACAAAGAGAGAGATTATCAGGTGACAAACAGCTTTGATAATTCCACTTCTGCCAAGTTTCCCTGCCATGATCCAGAGCCATAATGTCACTTTTCAACTGAGCAATGCTTTAGATATTAAAAATGCGTGAAAATATCTCTAAACTCTAGGTTAATAGGTAGTTTGTTAGACCTCCAGGGCCCCCCTGCTAATTAGCAGAAGTCATATATAAAGCTATTTTTGGAAGATTCCAATAGATGTTTTCACAGCTACTCCTTTGAGCTAGTACATAAGCAGTGAGTCTCTGCAACAGAAACCAATTTCTGAACAGCAGAGCAGTAACACCACTAACAATTGTAGCAAAGATATCCTACCATGGTGTTCCGTGCAATTTTTACTTACTCTTCTGTTTCCTAACCCCTCGGCATGCTTCAGAGGACAGCAAACCTCCCACTCCATCTGGTGGCTTAACGTCACGGGATCCTTGCAGGGGGGTACGTGCTAGAAATCAGATTTTCAGAACAGCAAAGAACAACCAAGGTAAATGACAGGGTTTTCAGCTTGGATGCGCTGAGGCTGATAACACGTCTAGGGTAAATCTATAGCCCAGATCTCACTGTGAGACACCCGTACATTAGAAAACGCCGTCGCTAGCAGTGCCTCAGCCGTGACAAGCTCTGCACGTTCCTCTTACGGCGCTGTACTACGGAACCAGAGGCCGGCAAGGCTTCTCAGAGCATTAATTACCAGGTACGTAGTACACGTTCACTACTGCATTCGGCATGCCAGGGCTAGACACAAAGTCGGGACCAGAATTCTGGTTTAGAAGGGGACCCCTGCGAAAACTCAAGAGTCCTCAGGCACCGCGCTACGGGCTCCTCCTCACAGGAAGGGACACCCCGAGTCCGGTCCCGGCCGCTCGGGCACCACCGAAGGGCTCGCCCCCGCTCCCTCAGCCCCCCTCCTCACGTACCGGCGCTCCCATCGCGGTGGAGGTGGCAGCGGAGCGGCGCGCGCGCGGAGGCCATGACAGCGCTGGGACCCCGCGGCCCGGCGTTCAAAGGGGCCAACGGCCGCAGCGAGCGCCGTCCAGCCAATCAGCTGCCACCGCCCCGCCCGCCTCGGCCAATCGGCGCGCCCGGCGCGGGGCACGCGCGCTGCGGGCCCGGCGGGGGCGTGGCCGGCGGTGCGCGTGCGCGGGGCGGGAGATCCCTGTGGGCCGGAGTGGGGAGCGAGGCCGGGATCTCGGAGCGGTGCGGGGCTCACTCACTCTGTGCGGGATTCACTCTGTGCGGGACTCACCCAGTGCGGGGCTCACCCTGTGCGGGACTCACCCTGTGCGGATCGCGGAGCGCTGCCGCCGTGTTCCATGTCGGCTCCGTTCGAGGAGCGCAGCGGGGTGGTGCCCTGCGGGACGCCTTGGGGCCGCTGGTACCAGACGCTGGAGGAGGTGTTCATCGAGGTGCGCGTCCCGCCGGGCACCCGCGCCAAGGACGTGCGCTGCAGCCTGCGGAGCCGGCACATCTCCCTGGCCGTGTGCGGGCAGGAGCTGCTGCAGGTACCGCCCGGGGGGAACGCGCCGGCCGCCGCGACCGACGAGGAGGCCGCGGGGCGCCGGGGGTCACGGGCGTAGTTCGGTTATAAAATACCTCTGAGATCATATAAAATATCTCTGAGTGCAGCCTATGACCCACCCCTGTCAAAGGACCGTGGGCTTTCCTTGAACACCTCCAGGGACTGTAACTCCACCATCGCCCTGGGCAGCCCCATCCATTGTCTAGTAGCACTTTCTGTGCAATTTCTTCCTGATGTCCAACAACCCAGAACTGCCCTGGCACAGATTAGAGTGTGTCCCCGTGTGCTGTCATTAGTCGCCTGGGAGAAGGTTTGCAGACCTGTGCGCTGTGATGCCTCTCTTTTCTTTATCCCAGGTTTGATACATTAAAAGTGATATTCATTGAAAACAGTTTTGTTCACCTGCACGAGGTTTTACAGATGGTGCCTGTCCTCCAGTACATGAAAAGAGATCTGGAGAGGGGCTTCTTACAAGGCCATGTAGTGATGGGATAAGGGGGAAGGACTTTAAACTGTCAGAAAACAGTGTTCATTGAATATTAGGATGAAATTCTTCCCTGTGAGGGTGAGGAGGCCCTGGCACAGGTTGCCCAGAGAAGCTGTGGATGCCCCATCCCTGGAAGTGTTCAAGGCCAGGTTGGACAGGGCTTGGAGCAACCTGAGATAGTGGAAGGTGTCCCTGCCCATGGCAGGGAGCTGGAATCAAATGAACTTGAAGGTCCCTTCCAATCCAAACAATTCTGTGATTCTATGAAAATTAACAATACAAATTCACGTGGATTTTAATGTGGGGAAAAAAAAAAAAGGACAAAAACAGCCTAAAGACAGATACACTTGCACATTTATAATGAACTATTCATACTATCTGTACCCTGTACCAGAGCTAGATGTTACTCCTGGCAAAAACACTTCAATTTTCATTACAAGATTATTAAAAATGACTGAGAAATACAAGCCTTTTCAATGACTCCAAATACTGAAACAATGAAGGTATTAAATGCTTAAATGTTTAAAAAATGCATAACAAGCAATAATTCTTTAACAGGCTATATGCAAGTGTATACTTGCAGAGCCAGATCACCATATTCATTTTCAGGAGAATACAAGGTAGCTGAGTAAAACTTCTTAACTCAATGTCAACTGGATGCTGAAGAGGTTTTACTGATTTGTAATATTGTACATGTCTTTTGCAGGGTAAACTTTTTGACTCTACAGTAACTGATGAAGGAACGTGGACCTTAGGTAATAACCTACATCTGAAGTGCCATTATAAAGGCAGTAATAGTTTACCCCCTCTTTATTAATGGGAAAGATTACTTTCTTTCCACAGCTTTGTAAAAAGGCAGTCATTATTGCTGGATTAAGGAACTGAGGGATTACAAAAGCATTTGAGACTAAGGTTAAGGAGAAGATGCCACATCCTGGAAGATTGTAATCAATGGGTTACAAACATTTCTATATAGTGAGTTTTTTGCAAATCTTCATTTAAAGGTAAACAAGCTGTGTGGTCTATGATTCCCCATAATTACTACTTTTTATGCATTACATTTTTTGAATGAGTGGCAAAATCTACAGTCCAAGAGAATCAGAAAGAAATTTAAAGATCACACTAAGGTTCCTACTATAATAAGGGAAAAAAAAAGCATATCAGGCCATTATATCCTAAATACTGTGAAGTATTCAGAATATTTTGGGGTTTGGCAGTCATATTTGTGGAGTGTGCCTCTTAATTTTCCTATAAGGATTTTCTTTTCCATTCAGTATTTATTTTAAATATTTACTGATAATGTAGTAATTTAAGCATTAAAAGTGTTAATACACATTGTGAAGCGAAGCCCAGTCTTTTTCAGTACGGAAATAATCTTCCAAATACACTTCTAATGCTGTATTTATTCAGTAGAACACCCTGCACGTTTACTTTGAAACATGCTTCGAATGTATTTTCTATGTCCATACACACTGTTTAAATAATTATCCATTCATATGTTGCTAAAACTTAGTTCTGGCTTTTGTTGCTAATAACTCTCTGTAAACCCTGACCTCAAATTTTTCATTACTGCCTTAGCAGAGTTGTCTGTATTAATAGATTAAATCGTTGTTGTGAACATCTACCAAGAGGTTACTTTATGTTTGAAATACAAGTACTTATGAACTGTGTTTAATCTCTTAAAACAGCTTCAGCATCTTACAGGCCAGAAGGGGAGGCTATCTGTGCTTCAGCCTTGTTTTTCTTGTTAATGTTGATTTATTTATCAAAAACTAGGTTGGCATTGCCATTAAGAATTTAAATTACTTCATGTCTTGGGCTTGTTAATAGTGAATTCACCAAACCAAGAATAGAACCAGCACGTAGGACTGAGTTTAAAGGTTGCTCTCTGTGTTTTCATTCAACAGAAGACAGGCAGCTGATCCGAATTGTTCTAATGAAGACAAATAGAGATGCTGGAAATTGCTGGACATCTCTGTTAGAAAATGAATATGCTGCTGATCCTTGGGTACAGGACCAGATGCAAAGGAAACTTACACTGGAGCGATTCCAAAGAGAAGTAAGTTAAAGGACCATAATTACTGCTTATATTTTTTGTTAGCACACAGAGGTTATGGCCAGGAAAGCTGAGCAAATGCCACAGAAATATATGCTTTAGTTCAGTATCTATAAAATGCTTACAAGGTTTTATCACTGTGCTTTGAAGAAACTATTGTGTCTGCACTCTTGTCTGCAGGGTTGGGTTTGTGATAAATTCAGGTAGTATTGCTGTTTTACTAATTGCATCCTCCTAACTTTCCACGTTAGGCTACACAACTTCTGTTATTATCTAGAATTATGACATAGCAATATTTACAATAGAATTCAAACACCAGACTCTACTAGATATGCTTGTTTGTAATGTAAGATGGAGTGGAATAGTTAGCTGGAAAAGATGTTCCTTGAGCTTTTACTAAAATTGCCTAAATTGTTTTGCTATACCTTTGGCAGACAACTATTCCTGTACATTTCTGCAGAGGTGTAGAATTACATTTTAGGAACCAGCTGAATCAGCAGGCTATGTACTGCAGCAGGGAACAGCAGTTTTATGGACCTTCATATCCATGAAGGCACGTATTTAGATTTTCAAAAGGCAGTTTCAAAGGACACCAAAAGCCAGATCCCTTCCTTTAACTTTCCTCAATACTTCTTTCCTGGGCAATCTGACTACTTGCTAAGCCAGGAACAGCATTACAAAGTCACTTCAGTAGTAAGCAACCCAACTATGACAATTCAGTTAGTTGATGCATTTTCCAAGAATTTCAGTGCTGTGGTAAATGTATGACAAATTGTTTATGTTCTTGTTACAGTGGCAGAATATTAACAAAAAGCTATTTAGGGTTTTTGTTTGTGGGCTATCTGGGATTTTTTAAAGCATTTTTATTCTGAATAATTTACTTACTACACGATTTTTAATTTTACTTCCATCAGAACCCTGGGTTTGACTTCAGTGGGGCAGAAATTTCTGGAAACTACAGCAAAGGAGGACCAGACTTTTCTAGTCTTGAAAAGTGAACTTTTTATATGTGATTCTTTAGACAAATTACCTGTTACAGTTAAGGACTGGAATCACGTAACTGTTGAAGACTTCAGTGATCTCTTCAATGGATTGTTGTCAAAAGTAATTACTTCGGTGAAGAGAAAGATCTTTTCCATCAGAATGAAGACGGAATGTTACCAGCTGATTTTTAAGCTGTGATAACTTTATGATACTAAGGCACAAACTGTAGAGAAAGGTGTACATAAAAAAGTAACGTCTTTAAGCAGAATGTTTGGTTTGGGTGTTTTTTTCTTTTTAGAAACACCATAGGAAATGCATCAGGGTACTGGTCAGGTGTAAGTCACATTTGTAGGCTTCCTACCAAGATGTTTCATAATGAAAGAAAAAAGCTACTTAGTTAAGTACATTTCAATGTTTAATTTAAAGGTACATATCTTGAGACAGGACAATTAGAATTGCACACTGCATCCTCTGCCATCAGGCTGACCACACCTTTGAATCACTGCACAGGTCAGCACAATGCCCAGGCTGCACTGACAGGTGTGATACCCCATTACACCTTCTGCAGTGCAATCACTCCCAGAAGCTCATGAGAAGACTTGATTTGTCCAGTAGAGAGCTTTGATATGGAGTCTTCTGTGAAAGCTTCAACTAGTTTGAGATATGCAAAGAATGGTTTCCACCTCAGCTGGTACCATTACAGGGAAGGGTTGGCTGGCTAACATCTCATCCCACACTCCAATCTCCCCATCTCCACTCCATCAGTCCATGTGACAATCAGGTTTAAGAGCCTGTTGCCAACAGCCTCTAACCCACAGTGATGCAGAATTCAAGAGGACATTAGCAACACTCTCCCAGAACCTCTTTTCATGTAACATACAATAATACAATCTTATTATTCACTTCCTTGTTAGCACTAGAAGCATTAAATCCCTCAAATACTGACCTCGTCTTCAGAACAAAGTCGTGTTTTACAAAGCTTAGAGATCAGAGTTGAAGCAGTCTTCAATATTTCTCAACTGTACTGCTTCTCCAACAGGCCAAGATGGGGAGCTAGCCCTGCTCCTACTGTACCTGTAACAATGTGCCTGTTCAGCATCAGCATTTACCTCTAGTACAGCAGAACTCTGGAAAACTAGTGTCAGATTTAGGGCTTGAAAGGGTCACAGTTCTTTCTCTTAGTCTTCATTAGCTATCACCAAGTTTTCACACTGAATGAGATAACTTGTGGCATTTGTAAACTACAGCTCTTCCAAAATACTGCAGTTATGGATGCTGTGCTAGTGACTGTCTTTCCTAAAGGAGCACGGTAAAGTTTCTCTTTTCTCCTGCTCTACCTACTCCACACATTCAGTGGGTATCAGATAGGCTGATGTTTCATGTGTCTGTGGTAGGAGGCCAGTGCCCATACTGGCAGGAACACGTGGACACAAGGCACAGCCCAAACAGCACACCAGGTGAGCTGGCAGGCATTTGCTGTTGTCATCAATATGGAGTGGGATTAGTCTTTCTTAACACACTGCAGCACTGCACTACTGCACATCAGATTTTCCTAATATTGCATAATTCTCAGAAAGTGAACCAGGATTTAAAAATTAATACCTAATTCAGCACCTGCAGTTACTGTAAACCAAGGTTAGATTACACAAGCTGCTCTACAACTATAAGGTGTTAAAATTCCTTGTATTGGGACTGTGTTATTTCACTGACTAGTAAACAGTCTACCAAATAAGACTGAAAACTGACACCATGTGCTGTTGAATTCATCATGAAAAGAACTGGTATTTGCTGGAAGGATCTTTAGTCTGAAAAGTTACATATTCTTTCCATGAGTTGAGTTCTTCATTATTAAGATCACGGTTCAGACTGTTTCTCAAATATTCATGTGCCTGTTGACAAGGTCACAGGATGGTCTTCTCATTTCATTGTATTCCTGTAAAAAACCCAACCAAACCAGTCAACTGAAGTGCTTTCTGCAAGAGCCAAAGCGTAAGATCTTCATACAGCAAGACAACAGCAAGATTGCTGTTATAGAAAAATGTGTAGCCTCTGGAAGTAAAGTCCAGGTAAGGAAGAAGTTCACCATTTTTACAGAATAAAACAACAGTAACAGGATAACTACATTACAGATTTTAGCCTTCACTAAGCAGTTATACAAGTAAAACTGTATAAAACTGTCTTACTTATAAGTGAACAATTACAAGAGACTCATTCTAACAGGCTGGTTTTCTTTATGGGATAAGAAGCAAGGCAAGGGTTTTTTCCCCCCTTTTCCAAGCTTTCCTCCACATTTTAATGTGAATGAAGTCCCAATGTCTAGAACATGTCTGCTACCACAACAAACATCAGTTCTTTCTCCAATGTTCACACATTAATAAGGTTGTCACTTCTTTAGGTATAGCACTGGCTTAAGCATGAACATGGAAACAGGCTGACTCCACTTCTGTTACATGATTCCAGGAGGTAACCTGTAAGGACCCTGGAGGTAGTTAACAGCTAATTTTACTTCTACATTCTAAGAAGTTGATTTTACAAGGACTTACCTCTTACGAAGTGGTCTCTGGAATGGTAGGAAGGTGTGTTATTCTATAGTAGCTGTGTTTCAGCTGCCGAGCTGTACGTCCAGACACAATCCATTTTAGTTTCTGCACATTTGGTTTGGAACACTTGCTTGAGGAATATTCTGTAAGGCACTTTAACACCAGCTCCTTCCAGAAGGTCAATTCTCTGTTGCTTATCTACATAACAAGACAGAATGTCCTATGTGAGTAACTAGTTAAGTCTTTACTTTGTTCATGTACTTTCAGCTTCTTCAACAAGACAGGCAGCCAAATATCCCAGGCCAAATGAAAAAACCCCAACAAAACATCACAAGAAAGCCACAAAAGAAACCAATATGCCGATGCACCTGTCCCTTCCCCTCTGTGTAGACTTTTCCATGCATTTTTCTTGGACTCTCCCCTGAAATTTTATCTGCACATACCTTGGAATGTAACTGTAGAAATTCCAATGCCTCCGTCAACTCCAGCAGTTTTTGTTCTTCTATCTCTAGTGCCATAATAGACAGTGCCAAGACAGAAGGCTGGAGAGAGAGATGTTTTTAAACACTGCTTTGTTAAGTTTCAGCTGTTTAATTTTCTTTGAACTTTCAAGATGTTTACCTTGGCTTTAGAAAACATGATTCTGCAGTGACAGGCCTTGAGCTGGGTCTCAAGTCTCTCAAAATTAAGGTATTTTTTCCTGTAATAAAAACAGATGAGTGAATCTAGAGGAACGCAAGCTTGATTATGGCAGCATCACTCTGGGAACTCAGAGAAGCAGCAAGAATGTTCATTACCTAAACAAAGACCTCATTTGTCTCAGAACTTCTGGGGTTATATTCAAACAGGTGCTCAGTTTTGGCAGTCCCAACACCAAAAATAAATCTTGTGTTACACTGGGGAAAAGCTGCATTATCAAAGCAGGCTGAACAAGGAATTTCAGTGCTTATAAGCAAAAGGAATCTTTTTTTAAATCAGATTTTGCAATCTTTACAATGAAGGACTACTTCACTGCAATGTAAGCAGAGATTTATTATACCATCATTACTAAGCAAGTTTTGTTTTCGACTCAGAGAGCAATAGTCCGGTTATGCAAACAATATTTAAAATAACAATAAAATTAAACCACAGATGCTCACATTAATGACAATTACCAGTAAGGGGGAAAGTTTATGGGATTCTTAAAGTACAGAAAGACCAATTACTTGAGCAATTTCCCTGCTTATTTTTCTGCATTCTACATTCTCTGCTCATAGGCAGTTATAGCAAAATCAGGATTAGCTATTGTACCTTTCACAGCTTAAATTCTCCTGAATGAATGAATGATAGAGCTGTAGAAATTGGAAGGCTGTTACAGTTTTGACTTTCCAACACAATTTCTCCAATATGATTTTCTCCATTCTCATCATATCAGAAACAGTGAACCTGTACTGGCTTAATCGAATTAGGTCAGTGGCGAAGGGCACATTTCTCTCTTCTTCTGATGCCTTCACAGCCAAGTAGAAGCAGCTGAGTCCAACACAGCCCAAGTGTTTAGGCTGTACCTAAAAGAAAATGAATTGTTATTTTCAAAGAAGAAGGCCTCTGATCAGCTGTTACAACATGCAACTATCAAACTGTATGCACCCATCTATTTCATCAAAAAATTATAGGGGACGAGGGGTTGTTTTGATTTTTGGAGATTGAAAACTAATTCTTTTACCATACATTCTTACCTTTATTCAACCAAATAAGAAAACATTTATGCACCTTAAATTGCATCTCATTCATCTAGAAAGCAAAACTGCAGAGCAATTTTGATTGAGGTAGAACTGACTTGTTAATAAGGTTCTAAAATAGCCTAATAGGAAGCTTTTAGTACTTAAAGTGTTGTACATATTGGGTGATAGTAAAAAATTGGGGGGTTCTAACTCTATTTTAAGTATATTCATGTATATATATATATATGTACATTCTTATATAAATTGTTTTATTTGATTTCATAGACAATGCAGTCCCGATTTTTACTGCTTATTCAGAAGTCGTTGAAATCATCACTTTCCCATCCATTCCATCTAGCTTTCTCATTTTTGTTTGAACACGCAAGGAAAACAAGCTTTTATTCTTGTCCAAATCATACAGTGGTAATCCTGTCTTAGGACTATTAAAAACAACCCAGGTCAGCATGTCACATCTGCACAGGAGAATGCAGTGCTAACTAATGTCTGACCAGATTTTCAGTGTTCAACAGCATCTCGATATAGACCAGGCCTATTGATAGGTTGAAAAGGCAGTTAAATAAGAAGTAATCTCAGATGTTCTTGTATCTATGCAACAGGACAGGCAGTCTGTCTTGCTCTAACATGTCCTGTTTCCCAGCCCATGGGCATCCTTTAGTTTTTCCTTCTCCAGACGAAACACCTTTCTTAACAATACTAAAACCTGAACGGAGAACACCATTTTTTAACTCCACACAGTCAAGAATCTCTGGAAGGAGCTTAACCTTTATCTAAACCCAAGACACTCTACTTCGAATAGGAATGAAGCTGAGAGCTTACACTTTAAAAAGCCTTACCTTCATTTTTGACAAGAATCTATCTAAGAAATTCACAGCTAATGAGAAGGTCTCAGTGTGGAAGCCAAAGAACTGAGTTAAGCTGAGGAGATCTTTCACTTCGAAGTCTCGCAGGCGTGCGGTCATCCTCAGGCCATTGTCGTGGGCAGCCTCGAGCAGCCTGAGGCCGGCGGCCCGGGGCTGAGCCCGCGGCTCCTGCTCCAGCATCGCGGGCAGCTGCAGCAGCACGTCCCGAGCCTCGCCGCTCGCCACGGTATCGATCATCTGCCACGAGAAACAACGCCAGCCAATCACACAGCGAAAACGCGGCAAACTCACCAAAAACCTCATAAACTCTATGGTCGAGATGCAACAGCCTGGGCACAGGCACGGAGCGCCCCGAGGCGGCCCCGGCCCCGCAGCCCAGGGGTGTGCGGGGCAAGGCGGGGCCGCGGCTCCCGGGACATGTCCGGGCCTGCCCCTGGCTGCCGCGGGCTCTGCCGGCGGGCGGGCAACCTGCGCACTCCGCCGGGGAATGGAGGGACAGAGGGTCAGCGGGACAACGCCCACCTCACGGAGGGGACGGGAGGGGACGGAACGGACACGGCACGGGGAAGCCAAACGCACAGCCAGCG
>VZSR01000479.1:2460063-2512364 GCA_013398615.1 Brachypodius melanocephalos
TCACAGTGTTGCTCGTTGGGACCCTGGGAGCTCCCCGAGCGCGCACCCAGCCCTGGTACAAATGGTTTTTAAAGCACAAATGGCTCTAAACCCTTGCATTGGCCCCTGGCCGGGGTTCTAGGCCATGGCTGTCCCCCACGGCTGAAGGCTGGTGAGGTTCAGTGCTTTACTGCTCTCACCTCCAGCATGCCTGAAACCTGTCGGGTACAAGGCATTAAAGGGTTCATGTCTTCAACGCTTTCCAGCCCCTCACTCATATTTTGGTGTATTCATGGAAAGTGAGATTGTCACCGAAACTGGGGGAAAAATAAAAACCCTCCAACAACACTTACACTGTTAGAGAATCAAGTTATTGCTTTTTTTCTGGCCAGGATGTGAAAGAGGAATCCTTTCATCCACAGATACCCCATAACTGTCTTGGGAGGAAGAGGAAATCATTCTATGGCACATCCAACACTCAATCCAGCATTGAAAATACTCCGCTCCTGAACAGACTCTAGGCAAATAAAGGCAATTGCATACTGTAAAGTGCTTTTGTTTTGGGCATGCTGGAGACTCAAGGCACTTACTTATTTAATAAACATCCCATTATGTGCTACTTTAATCAGTCATTACCAGTTTCTTAAACAGACTAAAAGGACTGAAGGCTGAAGAATCCATCTTTCAGACCATTACGATGGTATTTCAAATGGGTTCAAGGTACTTAAGTTTTTTCTTAAAACTGTTGAGGTGTTATTTCTACTTCAGCCTAAAATTTTCAAGATATTTTGTGAAAGTTCCTATGAATTGCTTGAAAGGCTTAAAATTCTCTTGAGGAGTGAACTGGCTTCTTCTGAAAAGCAAGATTTTTAGTAAGGCAGACCTCTTAGCTGTGTTAGATCTTTTCCCTCTTCAAAGAAAATACATGTTGTTATGTCACTAATACATGAAGTGATATATATAGCTCTAAATTAGTTTTATCACTACCAATGCATATATTGAACATATACACGTCTTGCTGATAGAAGTACTCGGCATCCCAGGAGGGCATGGAAGAGTTCAAATCCGGGTGGATTTTATGGTTTTTAGAAATTATCTTAGGAAGAAGAAGTTTGCAGTAAAGCCTAGGTTATAATTATCCTGAGAAGAATACTTTTTCAGTCAAGTCTGTCAGCTTGCTTGATGCTCAGAAATTTTCCTGAAAGAAAGGTTGAATGATTTATTTAGATTCTAGCCAGCAGTTTTGGTACCACTTTTTGCTAGCTCTAATGATAGCCAACACCTGAACACACAAGCCAAGTCATCCTATGTAGTCTGAGAGTGGGATTTTTGTCTCTACATATTCTGCTTTTGAAAATGCTTATTTTGCACTTGCTGTAAGTTTTCCCAAGTGCTTTAGGCCTCCCTTTGAAACAGAGGAAGGTCGAGTTGCAGTTTAAGTGGTGGGACGACTATGACTGGTGTGAACAAATTCTGGTCCTGTCTGCCTGAAATGAGGAGCGTGCTGGATTTGCTCCCAAAGGTAGATCTTTGTTTTATGACTATGGGAGACTGCAGTTGTTTTCATTATCTCTGTAACTTGGAGTAACATTGTTAATGAAGATCAGCTATAAGGTATTTTCGTTCAGCAAAAGATGTCCATGGATTTTAACTGTGTAGAAACACTGGCTAAATACTGGCAAGGACATGCCTGTGTTTTCACAAAAGTGAGAACTCACCAAAGCATCGGCTTGAGTTGCTTTGAGTTCGGAGATCACAATTCGCTGCTGAAAGCACTTGCCACATCCTTCCTGTGTCCCTACCAATATTCATGGCTCTGTTGTCACCCAAGCAGGGGATGATGAGACAGCAGCTCTCTGGGAAGCCTCTGCAGTTGTGCTCCTTCCTTTGAAGGACCGTGAAAGAGGGACTGTCTCATGCATCCGTGAGCTTTATCACCTTATTTACTCAATATATGCATTAAAAACAACATTCATACACTTTCTCCTTTTAAATCCTACCTACCACGCATTTATTGTGGGTTTGTTTAATTCTTCCTATCACTTACCTGTGGAAATTAATTAAAATTTGTTTTATTGCAAGAGTCTTTGTACTTCAGAAAAACTTCCAGCGGGCAAGACTAGAAGGAAATATAGTTAGAGATGCAGAGATTTTTGAGAAAAATGTGTTTTTCATAGCAAGAGCTTGGATTTCTGGAAGGCTCAGTGGAAGTCAGCATGAGGAAGTCCTTGGGTGTGAAATGACCAAATACCATGCCTGTGCCTCTTTATCCTCTAGAACAATTGCATGAAATCTAAGTTTCTGCTTGCTGTCCATTTCCCTTCCTTCCTCAGACCTTTGGAAACTACTGGTTGAGAGAGTGCATATAAAAGGCACTGATTTGGCTCTCATTACAACGTCCTTGATTTGGGTGTCTATTAGACAAGAAAAAGTAATTTGTTAAAAAATGAGAGTGGAAGCATCAATCCCATGTCTCATGCCACAGCCCATCTGAGAGAAAATGAATTGTCTTCAAAATGTGCTACGAACTCTAAACTGTAAATCAATCTGTTGCTGCTGGATGACATTCCTGTATAATTGCCCATGAATGCAAACTTAAGTACTTCAAGTATTCACAGATGCAGCACATCAGAAATAAAGATTATAGTAAATCAGATGTCATGAATATGGATATTTATTTTGCCAGTAAATAGTCTGAGTTATCTAAATTAAAATTCAAAATTACATATTGCAAAGGAAGTGTTCTCTTTTTTTTTTAAGAGTTAGAAAACATTTGCAGTATTCTTCCTGTCATTGCTATGCACATAATAATCATGTGAAGCAAATAATACTTCTTTTCATGCTGCTTGTTTTAAATAGCTTTTATTTCTCAAATTGCTCTTAAAAATAGACTAAGGGAGTGCTGTAAAGAGCTGTGGGTCATGGATCTGGTTTGAAAGGCAAACAAAAGGCAAGAGGTGAAGCTTACCAAGTAAATGGAAGATCCTGTAGGAGATTTGCTTTCTCTGCAGTTACTCTTTTACTGATTCTCATTATATCAAATATGTCAAAGAAGAGATAAAGATTTCTGAGATGGGTTTAAGTACAAGACCTTGGGAATACAGGTGGGATGCAAAGGAGACAAGTCTTTAAGTCATTTGGACCTGCCTTAGACAAAGTATGTTCATAATAATAAGTTCAGTTAAGCTCAGGAGAATTGTGGAATTCTGATTTCAAAGGCACCATTTCAAAGCTTGCAGAAATCCAGGTTCTTGAATGTGTTTATGCATCTAATACCCACTCTCCTTAATGTAAAGGATTTAGATGTCTAAACTTTACTGAAGAAGGGTCTCAGAGACCAGAGGAGGCATCAGTTAGCCCCAACACAGCAAATGATTTGTTTGAAATGTAGATTAAATTAATTCAAAAGTTTCTTGTGACTTTTGCCTTACATTGCATTGTTCAGATTTTAATCAGAAAAAAACTCCACAGGCCAAAAAGAAAGACAGTGAGCTCTACATTTCCTTGCTATAAGTCATTTGAGAGAAGGACACTTTGTCAGACTATGTCATAAATACCAAAACCTGGACAGGACTGAGGCACTGTAATCACCTATTGATATTCTTACACTTATCTTAGTCAAAGATCTGCTTCATGCTTTCTTCTCTCTTTATTTTCTTAATAAAGAAGAATTACATGGTAATAACAGGCTATCTCTTTTTTCTTATTAGAAAATTTGTTCCTGTAGACTGTGTGAAATTGCCAAGTTGAGGAGACTGGCAGGGATTTCTCTACCTTGACTGCAAAGATAATGCCCAAACCCCAGTTTTGGATAAGGATAATGGCAGCCCATTAGCTCCTTTTTTCTTTATTACTGCACTGGAATAATGTGTAATCAATATGCTAGTCTCCTGTCTGTATGCTTGCTTATGTGATCTCTTTGAGCTATTTTTGTGATGCATTGATTTTAAAAATAATCTTTTACCCCAAAATATTTATATTGACATGATTCAGGAAAATCCTTTGCTGTTTCTCACTCCTTTCCTCCAGCTTTTTTTAAGAGCATCAGGAAGCATGAATATGACTGGTGTGTAGTTGGCTGCCCTAGGAGAAGGGAGCGTGGATAGGGTTTGAAATCATGGATCTGTAGTGTAAACATAAAAACTAGTAGCAGTCCTGTACTTTTCATGGTTATATCTTTCCCACCGATAATTTTCAGCCAGGTATTTTCTCCCACTCGGAGAAGATTCAGTGTTGCACTATTTGTGCAGCATTCATGGAGTTTGGAAAGGACGAGGCAGGACAGGTCTGGGGTCAGCATGCAAGAATTCTCTTTATTCAAATTTTCTGACTCCATTTATATACACTGTACATAAGTGGCCAAGTATTGGCCAAAAGCAGATCATCCCATCCCATCCCATCATCATTGGTGATCATTCCAATCACTCAAATGTTCTCTCATTGCAAAGGAATGTAAACATTTTCTTATTTACATAAAAAGGCTTGGGAACTCAGCTCAGAGTTCCAAAACATCAGAAGGCTTTAACTTTAATATCAGAATGCAAGTCTAAGACATGAAAAAGCAGAGTGACAATTCAGGGCTGCTTTTTTTAGGAAGAGTCAGCTAGATTTGGAGCAGAGGGTAATTTATTGAACAGACAGGGAAAGCTGAGACCCAGCACTTGTGATGATTAATAAGCCTGCAAAAGTGTGTGTGTTTTTGTTAATCACCCTGAGAGGAGCAGCCTGGGGAAAGTGTCAGTTTTCTTCAGAGAGAACTGCTGGAAATACTTGAGTCATTACAAGTTTTGCTTATGGAGTGAATGTTTCCAATGGTTGTGTGGGTGCTGCACATTTGCTTTAGGCTTACTGATAATGAGCTCATTGTTCCTGACTGCTCAGGAATAACAGTAGGTGAACCCTCTAAGCTTAGACTTGACATGATGGAAATACACAGTTTGTCTTTTTTTTTTTTTTTTTTTTTTAAGAAAAAAGAAATTAGGAAGTCAATCACTTGCACTTGGAAGCTTTTTTGCCTTTTAAAAAAGGTCAGCTTTTTGATAAATCTCAAATGAATGCAACTTGAAACACTAATTGAGAGCTCAGGAACTCTCAGTAGTTGAAATCAGTTTGCTAAAAGCAGTACCTGGGGTCTTTGGCACTGTGCTTGGCTGAAGAGCCCAAAGAAATGGCATGAGCAAATAATTTTTGTTTGATGGATGAGGTAGGACTTGGTGATAAGCAAAAATACACAGAAAAGATTGTTGGGGAAAAAAACACAAAAAACCAAAAAAAACCCCCAAAAAACAACAACAGCAACCACACCCAAATTTGAAGATGTTATTCCTGCCACGACTTCCAGAAGCAAGATGACACCTGGTCATGGGAATTTGCCTTGGCTGGGTTTGTGTCTTTTTAAAGACGAAATATTTTGTTCAGTTATCTGTGTCTTACTTTCAAGAAAAGAGGGTCTGCTAATTCCTAATGTGATTTACCAAATGAGTTAAGTAGTTCAGGTGGTAGTGTAAACAACCAAGAGTTAAATATCTTTTTCTAAACCATAGATTTACAGTACAGCAGTTTCCAAGTCAGTCAGTATCCATGTTGTTGTGCCAACTCTGTGGTTAGAGCTCATCTCAGAATATGGACTATCAGGATATTTCAGTTCATGTGCAGAACTGCATTCTTCTTTGTAAAAGCTGTTTCAGAAGAAAAATGGACTGGTGTTCAGGAAGGCAGAGCTGTGATTAAAGGACAGGCTGCTCCCCTGATGGCCCCTTTTAGTTTTAGTGGAGATCTTCAGATAACCTAATGAAGTGAATTTTGTTCTTGCAGGGGGAAACCATGGCAACCTGCCACTTTGGAATGCACAGTATATAATCTGTCTGTCCTTCAGATCGTATTTTGCAGTCCAGAAATAGTCGTGGTTTCCTAATGTGTGAATGTAAAATGTCAGACAAATGTAGCTGGAGTGACAGTGTTGTCTCTGAGGTAAACATGAGCCCTATTGTGCTGCCTGTCTGGAGCTGCACGTTTAAAAAGCAGGTCCCAGAGGAGGGCAAAGGAAGTCTATTTTTCAGTTTTTAATATATGGGTGAGAGAGGTGCTGTGAAATTTGGTAATTGAAAGAGATGCTGCAGTCCCTCCAGTGCTACTCTTACCTTGCCCTCCAACCTGTACGTGACTTATTTTTGCCATAGTTTTCTTAAATTATGGTATGTAGGATTCCACGTTTTTTGATCAGTGGTCTCTGATACCACTTTGTGGAGGCTCAAACAGCTCTGGAAGTACTCAGTAATCCTGTAGTGTGAGTAAATGCCCTGCAACCTGCTCGCAGCTGGCCAAAGCTGCCAGCAGTTTGTTGACAACATGGAAAACATTCTTCCTTGGTTAAATAAATAAATGTTTGTGAGCAGCCTCACTGGCTTCTGCTTGTGTCACCCTCCCACTACAAGATCTGAAACAGCTGAGACAAGTAATTTCTACAGAAACCAGCACTGATTACTGAACAGTTAAAATTCAGCTTGTGAGCCTCAGAATCTGCTGCCAGTTTTAGGGGCTGGGCTACCAGTCTGAGAAGGGATGACTTAGCTTTTTTCCTTGTGAAAAGGGCCAAATGAGTAGTGCACTAAAGGAATAAATAGGCAAATATTTAATGATATTGCTAGGGATTGATTTAGACTAAACAGCTAACTAAATATTTTCCTTAAAAATATTATCATGACTCCAGCTGAACACTCCACTCCAGTAGGGAGTGTTTAAAAATCATCTTAACTGGCACAGAATGCTCTTTATGAATGTGTATTTTGTGGAATAGAGGCGTTTCAAATGGCATTTTTGCTATAAATCAAATGTTAACAGCCAAAATTATTGTTTAAAATGCTGAACTATTTTGATAGTGCTGTGATTTACTTAAGAAGAGAGCAAAATAATGTTGGTTGGTTGGCTGAGTTTTTTTTGTCTGTGTCATAGTGGGTCAAAGTTGTGAGATTCCTTTTGCTCCTTTAAACTGCTCTGGCTCCTTATGGTTTGTGACACACTGATGTGGTTTAAATTATGGTTAATCAAATTTTTCTTGTCACGAGTCCATTTCCTTGGCTTTTTTGGAAATCATACGTGTTCAACAGCAGTTTTCTGCCCCCTTTAGGTTGATTTTTCATCCACCCTTGAGTAGTTATGCCTTTATATGAATAATAGTGGAGCACATTTAAGCTATTCCCATTGTCACTATTTTTTGCTCTATTACTTCTTTCTATTTAATTGGAATCCCAGTTGTTTTCAGCTTTTGATTTGTTTGCACTGTGTAATTGGTGTTTCCATTTGTATGTGGATGGATTCGGCACTGAAATCACTTTTAACACTTGTGTGGACCAAATGCTGCGGGTTTCTTGGTTTGGTGATTTTGTTTGTTTCTTTGTTTGCCCAGGTGTACTAGCAGGTTTTTCTCCTTGTCTTGCTTGGGGATCTAAAAGGAATCCCTTTGTTGAGAGAGGACACTCAAACTTGAAGGAAAATGTAAATGACAGTATGTATGCTCAGATCTGTAATACCAAAACTAATGATACAGACAGTCGTGTGTATCACAACAACTCAAAGTCAAAACACTTCAAGTCTTTCCCAGTGAGATTCAGCCTTGTCCCTGATGAGGGCAGTGGTGGCTCACGGATTGCACGCTCCCTGCTCATGTTTAATGTAACACCCGCTGCAGACTGAGATTTGGTGTATTTATGTTAAGAGTTTTCAGCGAATGTGTTGTGGAACTACTTTATAAATTCAGGGCTGAGAAATACGAGAAAAGAATGTGAAGGGAGATATTTATATATAGAGGGCTTTCAACTTAACCTCCCCCTAGAAGGATTTTTGAGTTTTGAAGAAAATCAGGATAACTTGCTGAAGGGAATAAGATGCACTCCCTTGACAAATAGAGTTTGCAAATCTATACCTGAAGTTTTGTTGATTTTCAAATGATGAAGTTTTGCAAGAATGAAGAGTAATTTTTGCTGAAGGATTATTTTCCATACGCAATGTTTCATTTTACCATTTAGTTCAATACCCATCAAATTACTTACATGCACTTAAATCTTGTACTTTTAATTGCTACATCCTCATGTGGCTGCTTTGCAGCAGCAATTATGGAAGTTTTACGTGAGTAATTTCCCCTCCCTTTGCCTTAACATAAGATCCATCATGGTTTTTTTTAATTTGCTTTCAGTATTGAGTAATATTAATGGATTTGAGAGAGAACAATGTATGTTGTTGCAGGTGTTTTAATGGATGTCCTGTTTTGAAGTGTGACCTCTCTATCAATTGAGGACTTTTTGATGTGGCATCTAATAACAAGGTTTTGGGGCAGTTAATGTAGCAATTAAGATAAGATTGTAACTAGACAGCTTGCTGAGGTTGCACAAGAACTGGATTGAATAATAGAACTATAGAATAATAGAACTATAGAATAATTATGTAATTGGATATTATGATTTTGAGAATCTGCTGATATTATGACCAGTCTGCTTTTGTTTGTTCTCTGTGTGTGCTCAGCTTTACATAAGCTTGTGCTCCAGTGAGTCTGGCAACTCTGCAGTCACAAGCCAATAATGATGCAGAACAGTGAGCTGAGGTCTCTGCAGAAGACTTGGCAGATTATTAAATGGAGTGAAAGTGTAACTCCTTGCAAGTGGGGTGTTTGTATTTATATGCCTGCTAACACCACTGTACATGATCAGAGTTTCCTGAAGGCTTTGCTAGAGCAATGTGAAAGTTATCTAATCCCTGGCTGATGAAAAGTGGTAGGGTCACTGGCTTTGAGGTGACAGGGAGCACATCCACATGTCAGTTCTGAGTGTTAACTGCTAGGCAGAGCTTTTATTTTAAGCTGAAGAACAAGTATATTAGCTCTGCTTGCAAATAATTTTAACTATAATTCAAGAAATTTATCCAGCTAAATTTTTTTGCTGTTGGATTTCTCTCCTAGTATGCCAGTGAAGCCTTGTACCACGGAATAATGCTTCCTGCTTTCTATGCCTGGCAAACAATGGCATGGATGGGCCTTGGAGGTGGGAATCTAAATTACTCAATCTGTATAAACCATAATCATTCTTTCAAAGTATGTAGGCAGCAAACTTCTGATGAGATGAGGAGGATGTTGGAGGAGCAGGTGTGTGTGCAGCCCAAGGGGTAACTGCTGGCTAAATGTGCTGTACTGTGTGGCCTCTGCCTTCTCACTGTGCAAAAGGAGCTAGTGGCGCTTTCCAGCTGAACTTGGCACTTTTGTGCAGGAATGTGTCCATACTACAAATACACCTTGTGTGCTGGACGGTGCCATTTGGCACCTGCATGTCCTCAGGCACTCTGCAGGTGTTCTCTTTGTGAGGAATGTGTAGGTTAAAGCATCCTTGCTGGTCACTTCTTGTGCCTCAGGCAGTGGGGTCCACGAGGGATTGGCTCCTTCCTTTGAGGTACATGCGTGGTTAGAACAGAGTGGTCAGTGCCAGGAGTTTGGGAATCTTTTCTTAGAAAGTGGGCAGGGAAAACACCGCTCTCGTGTTTTGCTGAGCTTTGTGGCTGCCTGGAGAACCTGTGCTTCATTGAGCACACAGCTGTAAATTTGTCAAACTACCTGAAACAAAACCGATACTGATTAGTTAAATATTTATGAACTCCTGGCTGGATGTTTATTATGTCATAGCATAGTGTGGTTTTCAGGTTAAGGCTGTGAAATAAAATTAATTCTGATTTTGGCTGAGGAGCCCTTCCCTAGGAGGCATTTACACTTGGCTGTCTGCTGATCTGAATCTAGCACGAGTCTGGGTCTGAGGAACTGCAGAAGCATGGAGAATTATGGTAGCAATCTGTTTGCAAACCTTCTATTTAACATTTATCATGAGGTTTGTGGGTATATCTGTTGGCCAGGAAGCCTACTGCCCTGCTCCATCTGCACTGGGTGTTTGTGGGAGGAAAGTCTACATTTTGGAGCTTTGACAGGTTATCTCAGTGTGCTGAGGGCTCAGAGACAAGGTGCAATGCCCTTCCTTTTCATTTTGGGTACTCTTCATTACCTTTGGGAAGCACAGTTTGCAAATTAAAAGGCTGTTTGTCAAAATGCCTGCTTTGAATAAAGAGAATTTTCCGTAAGGTTAAATTTCCATGTTGTTATCTATCTTGACAAAATTGCTGTTGCTTCTATCAGTTTCTTAGGTGTCACTTCTCCCTTTTTGATTTGTTCCTTGCTTCCTGTAAATGAGCTTATACATTATGCATCTAGAAGCTATTTTTCTGGTATTTTTTCCTCTACAGAATAACTTAAAATATGCAACAATCGGTACTGCTCAGAAAAACTGTCATATTTGTGTTCCCAGACTTCTTGGAAGGTTAAAACCCTGTAGCTGACTCAAAGGTGAAAGCATTCACTGTAATGAATTGCACAGAAAATCAATAGGAAAGAACTATTGTTTGAAAATGTTATTACAAGCTAATGCCAGATTTAAAAATATATATCAATAAGATTGTTTTGGCTGGTGACATGAGAACGTGTGGTTTATGCAGTTCCTCTGCATGCAGTTTCATTTTTCTTTCAGGGTAATGAGCATCTTTACATTTCAGTATTTCATACCTTTCTTTCTCTTACATCTGATTCGATTTAATTGTAATGTGGAACTTTTTTCAGACTGACAGAGGAAGGCCTCGAAAGGCTGTCTTCATAATTGTTGCTGTGATATAAAGACCTGCAGCATGTCAGATGTTTGTTTTTCTTCCTTTCAATGCTCACTTATCGAGCATCTCAGTTCCTACTGAGGAGAGTCATTTAAGGAAGATATGAATTACCAATTACTGCTTTGTTTATCCCAGCAGATAAACAGAAAGTATGTTTCTTGCTTGTCTTGTAAAAAGGAAAAAAGAAGTGTGGTTTTGTTAGGAAGTATTTTAGAACTTCAAGCAGAAATCAAAGGACTATCAACAGCTACCTCCATAAATTTGGCATTAGCAACTAATGTCTTGATTTACCTAAGAAAAGAATGAGTTGAAAAAGTGGCTAATAGCAATAACCTGAGTGTTTTTAGTGTGAGCAAAACAATATAACCTGGAATTTCTAAGGTCCTGTGGTGCTAAATTTCTCTGTCTAGATAGTCAGGATGGTGTACCATCAATTGCTTTTGTCTCTCCTGGTCCAAGACTTCTTTTCATCCTCTTGCCTACATTTGTGATTTCCAGTGCTTGCTGTGCTGATAAATCTTCTTGGACCTGTGTGCCTCAATCAAGAGCTGCTTTGCATTGTAGTGAAAGCCCATCCTGCTGCTAGGAATGTGTGAGGAATTTCTGCACTGCCAAAGATTTTCAGCTCTGCCTTTTTATTTCCTTTCACCCTGAGCTTTACCCAAAATCTGCATTGCTGATTCTCTGCTAAGCTGCAGCATGTCCAAATGCTAATGGCACAATTTGTAACCAGGCCATAGATAATGAGGAATTTACTGAATGAGACCATTTTGGGCACTTGTATTCAGTTCTTCCCTGGGCATAGAAAGTTATGAACACCTTAGGATCTGACCAGGAACTGTGATAATGATGTCTGCAGTCCCACCTTTCTAATAGTACCTGTAGTCATCACTGCACCAGGCATAGATATATTGCAAGAACTCACAGCTTTAATAGCTGGTAACTAGTCAAAACTTAACTATGAGTGAAGGGGAAATGGCAGCTTTTTGGTGAATCCCTAAATCCTCATTCAATATCTTTCATCAGAAACACACTTTGCTTCTCATTCTTTTTTGGTTTTGTTACCCTTATTTGGGACATCTCTGAGACAGCACTGAAAGCCAGTAGATTTCATAAAGCACAAAGTACTCCAGGGAGGTTCTATGCTCTAACATATCACAGCATTTATTTTGTAATTGTAAAGGCTGCTCTTGATGGGCAGGGAAAAAGGATTTAGAAAGGAATATAGAGAGTTCATTTATTTATTTATTATATTTAAAAATTAAAGTCTTTGAACAGAGAACTACTAGTCTGTTAAGAAAAGTATTTTCTCCACGTGGTAGAAATTGCTTATTTACAACAGGTAAGTTGGAGCTACTTTCCCCCAGTAGGTTCAGAGAAATGAACTCTCTGCATATCCTCCCAGCCTTTAAAGGTTGTGTTTTGAGTCTTTGAGATATTTAAACACTTAAGAAACAGGAAAGAAATGCTTTTTATAGTGTCTCCACATTCTGGATGGCCTCCTGCATGCTTTCCTGTAACTTCTCATGTATTAAAATCAGTATTTTAAGGACAAAACTGACACACTGTTCAATGTGTTGTGGATATATGCAAACAAAATATTGCAGAAGTGCATTGTAAATACCTAAGTGACTTGTGCTTTAATGGAAACAAGAATTTCAGTAGAAGACAGCCATCTTTGGCTGCAGAAGAAATGTAAGTTCTGGTTTATTATACCTATAAATCATGAAGAAAGAAAAGGTTTTGCTGCAAGTCATGCAGAACTGCATGGGCTTTTAAGGTATGTAGAAATTCCCACATCTTCATTCATAATGTTTCAGTTTCTAGAATGCTTTGGTTTATAGTTTAAAGTTTACTGAATTCTTCAGTTTATAGAGAAGAACTTTACTGGGTATGTATTTATTTCTGAAACCTCTTGCAAGTCTGCATCCTGTGCTTAGTTCTCTTGGCTGATTTGTTGAAGCTCTCTGTCACCATCCTTCTCAGGGCTGTCTTTCCTGTTAGAGTAGTTTTATGCTTTTGTGACTTCTGTGAGTTGGTGATGTGACCAGAATTGTTGTGCATGCAGAGGACTTGCTCTTGCAGATGTGTTGCTGAGCATTCACCACGACAGCTGAAGTCAACACAAATCCAGCATGTCTGAAACTTAAGCCCCGAGGTCCAATCAAGCCTTTGCTGAAATTAGTGAAGAGGCTGGCAGCAGTGGGAGCTGGACTGAGGACAAAAAGTCTTTTGAGGCTAAAGTCAGAGTGGGAATATCATGAAATACTGGGTTCCTGCCCAGCTCCAGCGCTGGCTGTTGTCCAGTGCTGGCTCATCTGTGCTCTGCGCCTCTGTTGCTTGGCTTCGTTTCTGTGAACAATCATTTTAGCACTTTGAAATGTAACATTTTGAAAACTCCTTCTGGCACAGGCTCTCTAAGTGTGTGAGTGGCCGTGATTTGTTTGTGTCTTTTTGATGGCGCTCTGGGAAAAACGATAAAACTCAGGTGTGCTGTTTCTTGGTTTGAATACTGTGGACTTTGTAGGATTTTTCCTGAGACACAGAAGCAAACACTTGCTCTAGAGTAAGTGAACCTAAAATCACATAAGGGACTGTTTTGCATGTGTTCCTCTCCACAGTTATTCCAAGTCTGTCTTTAATGTGCTGCTCAACACATTGTGTCTGAGCCAGGACTTCTGGTAGATGTTCAAAAGGGTAATTACAGGAGGTGAACCTGAAGGACTTCTCAATACTCTTGGACAAGGCCTGGAGTGGATGAATAATACTCTTTACACCTCTTTTGAATGCAAGGAGCAGGGCAAAGGTTTTTGATGCAGTAGTAAACATTGCAGTGTAACTTTGAGGGCTTCTTAGAGGGAAAACAGCTCCTGTTTCACACCTCACAAGCAATGGGACCCCAGTCACTTGTAAGCACAAGGGTTTCTTGTTTGAGTTTGGTTTTTCTTTTCATTTGTTTGTTTTGTTTGTTTGTTTTATGCTTTGTTTTCATGAGTCAGTGTTTCACTACAGTCTGGACACTTCCACAGCCCCAAACTATCAAACATTTGTAACTTAGAATCACAAATGAAACTGATGTTTGGCAAGTCTGAACGGATGGTGTGTTTTTATTCCTGCTGCTTATTTAGTGATGTTCAAGCTCCCAAATCTATGTTTCTTGACAGTTTTGTCAGCTATCAAAAAGAAATCTTTCTTTTTGTCTATAAACCCAAGAGCAGTGCCAGGCTCTTGTTTCTCATTCTTTCATGTAAACATGCTTTATGCTCAAATGTGTGGCTGAATTGAGGCAGCTGTTAGTGACTCTTGAGCTGCCTGAGTAAACCAGGGCTGTTCTTACTGAAGCTGGTTAGAAGAGAAACAGAACAAAATAATCTGCCTCTTTGAGACTAAATGCTTAACTGGTGAATGGGAGCCGGTTAAGATATTTTTCACAAAATGCTTTTCTTAGGATAGGCCAATTTCAACCAAAGTTTGGTTTGAAAAGGTTGAGATATTGCTTCTGGTCAGAACTTGGGAGGTTGGGCCCCAACCATCAGCAGCACATATTCTCTACTCCTGTACTTCCAGTCATGGGGAACTTGGCTTGAAGCCTTGGCTATTTGGGCATTTCCGAAGGAGAAGTTTGAAATGGCTCTTGTCTACATCCCTCATGATAAACCAGAGGAATGCCCTAATATTGGGTCCTTCCAGATCTTCAGAACCAAATTCCTTTATTGCTTTTTAAAGGTCTCATCTTCAATGACATCCAGTCCATGCTGGCTAAAAACAGATGTGGAAACCATACCCCTTGCCCACTGTATTATGTGTGAATATCAAGATCTGTTAAACAATCCTACCTTGTGTAATATGGGTCTCTAATGAAGTGTTTATGTGGGCTAAACATAATGAAGTCAAATACTCTGATTTAAATGGTGTTCATGATGTAACCATAGGTTGATCAAATTCTGTTTTGAGGTTGCAGTGGTCTATAAAACATGCACATAGCTCCTGAACTGATCATCATGAGCCCTTGGGTTGTAAAATCTCTACTTGTCTTCAGCGTTTTTTGGCTCTGTAGTAGGTCTTAATTTTCAGATATATTATCCTGCAATATTTTGAACTTTCCCCGAGTTCGTCTAATCAATGTCCTTCCAATCCACAGAAAAGGGATGTTTTAGTGTGCTGCTTTCCTCTGATTGACATTGGAGTCGTTAATAAATTAGACCTGCATTTCAGATACTCTATAGTAAGACAAGGAAATGATTTTAAGCGTTCCAACAATTTCTGCTTAAAAATCAGAATATGATGCCAAGTGGCATCTTGTGTCGTTTGCTGCCAAATATAATTTTGCCTCACAGAATTTGAATCCAATCAAGTGGTGTGAAAGCAAAATTAAAAATCAGCCTACTGCTGTTACTTAGAAGCTTTCAAGTGCACTTGGAAAACTGAGATCGATGGAAACCTTTACTGAAATATCAAATTAAAAATACGGATTATCTCACTAATTTAAAAACTAATTTAAAACCAACTATCTGCAGCAGGGATTCCTGTTCCATGGAGGACTTGCAAAGTTCAGTTCATATGGTTTCTGGTAAAGTTTTTGTGCTTGAGTTTTTGAAAAATGGGAATGATTGTGGAATAGTCTTCCATGTTTATAAATACAGTAATACAAACTAGAGAGCTGGGTACAATTTCAGCCTCTTTTCTTCCTTCACAGATAAATCCAGATGAAAACATTAAACTCCTTTGGAAATACTATGTAGATACCCTAAAACCTCCCCAAATTAACTTGCATTTGGTAACCACAAATATTCTATTGATGTATATACATAAAATGATTCTACATCTAATGGTATCATAGTCTGATAAAATCCTTTGTGTGGGAATCAAAATATTTCTGCAAGGTACAGATATCTATAAACTGGAGAATCTGACTGAGGCTACCCTGGCATGTCTCCACCTGGGTATCCAAGTGAAACTTGGGCTGTGTGTAACTCTGAGCAGGAACCATTGCTGTCACACTGCTCAGAAGAGGAATTAGTGAGTTTAACAGTTAAGAGTGTGCCAGAGGGGTTGGAGAGTTTGCCTTTGGGGCTGGGCAGGCAATGGGAAAATGCCATGTGAGTTTCCTGTAAACTGAGTTTTCTTCTTCTGCATGGGAAGTGCAGCCCTTGGTGCTGTTTGATCAGTGCTGCTGATGGATGGGGGTATCAGACCTCAGTGCTGAAAGCAGAGGAGCTCTTAACAAAAGCAAAAATGCTGTTCAGTTCAGCCCACATCAGGAAAATGTATTTCCCAGAAGGACAGAATTCTTTATGGAAGGGAAATTGTCTCTTGATGAAAATTATGAAGCTAATGTAGTGGTAGAGTTATTGGAAGGCATGAGCATTTAAAAAATAAGCTACTTCATTGACTAGATGTGCATGCTAGGAAAACAAAACAAAACAAAGAATAGGAAAAAATTACAGAACTTACAATTTTTTCCTATTAAATTTGTTATTTGTTATTTGTTCCAATTAAGTTTGTTAACTTAAAATGTGTTATGTGGATAAAGCACAAGCACCTCCTTCACTTAGAACCAAGTGAGCTGACACACAAGAGGTTACAGAGCTTTTGGGAGAAATGTGCTGAACACCAGCACCTCTGATCAGCATTAGCATCAGCATTAGCATTCCCTTTTCATTGCAGAGACTCTTTAAAATGCCATTTGCATTGATGATGGTATAATTGACATGGCTCCCCAAGGAGCTGTGAGGATTGTAGGAAGCTTAAATCTCAGGAAAAGTCATCTGTTCTTGGGACTCTTTTATAGTCTGACATCTCATTGCTGGCAGGTTTTGCTTTGTTGTATGTTATCATTCTATTAATAAAGGGCCATCAGTATTATGGCTCTTCTCAAGTTCCCAGCAGTATTTTTGTTAAATCTAATTGAACATTAACTTGCTAATTAGCATTACCACTTCATTCTATTGGATAATTGACTGCATATTTCTGTCTTGAATGGCTTTTCTGGAAGATATAGTGAAATAAACTTTTATAATGAAAATATTAACTTATATAAGGTTTCATTATTTCAGCAGTAAAAGTAGTAGGATATGCAGTAAAAATTCTGTATTTGGTTTCCAGAGCTCTAAAGGCTAGGGATAAGGCAAGTCTACAAATCAGTGACTAATAACTACAGAATTGAGGAACTTAAAATGTTAAAGGGATTTGGGAATGAATACATGATTTGTATGTCCCCATGTTATGTATTTAGTGAAAAGATCTTGGTAATGATAACAGTATCAGAAGGAGCAGGAGAGGTGCTGACTTAATCAATCTGTGACATGTAAGTGTGGTTGCTTGTCTTTGGAAACAAAAGCTTTCGTTTGAATTCAGTAAAAGATATTAGATGAAGTTCTGATCTGATACTTAAGTGCAAATTTGCTGTAATTTCACTGAAGGCTTAACTTAATCCTACACTAAACCAGTACCAAAAATTACATTACATTCAGTTAGCCCATATTCTTTTAACCTATAATTTCTGTGAAGCCCCTTGCTCTGGAAGGAGGTACTATGTGTTAAGCTCTTTCAGATGAACATTGGACACACTGGTGATTTTAGGCACTCCAAAGAGAAATTGCAATGGTGAACAATTTTGAGTGCTTATTTTATGCAAAGGTTGAAATGCAGTTCCTGAGCAGGGAAGGATTGCAGTTTAAATTTCAGCTTTTTGTATGGGTAAAAGAGGTTTGGAAACAGTTAGTAATTATGTTTAGCGAGCATTTATCTGAAATGTGTTAAAGACATAAACCAACCACATTACACATCAAATTATGGAAGGGAGAGAGGGAGGAAGGTCTCTAAGTGAATTTTTTTGGTGTGAGTGTTTTCATGATTTTGTCCTGAATTCCAGGTGTTTTATGTTAATTCTGTAAGTTAATGAACTATTGAAGGTTTAGAAGTGCCTGTGCAGAGTAGAGACTGACACAGAATTTCCTTTTTTGAAAGTGTAAATGAGGAAGGAGGAAGACAACATTAGATGAGTGTGGAAAGAAAAGTGGAAAAAATTGAATTAACTCGTGTTAAGGTAGATGCAGTCCACAAAAGCCTTGAGAAATTCACTCTCATAGGCTTGTTTGTTTTGGGGTTTTGGGGTTTTTTTTTTAGTTCTTTCTGCATTTAAATACTTTTGAATCAAGTTATGCTGTCATAGGTTAAAAGAGATACTTGAGAATGGGGAGCTTGATTCTGTTTATTTGCACTTCTTGAAAACATACTAAATATTAAAGGGTATTAAGAAAGATGCCTTTCTATAATTCTTAATCTTCAAACTTCTGAATTACACAGGAAATGTGAATGGTCACAGTGACCCATGGCATGTTCCCTCTTCCAATTTTTGCTGCTATTTGCAGTTGTAATTCTCTTTTTGCACCTTGCTTTGCATTTTCAAGGAGCTGGTGCTCAAGAGAATGACCCTCAAACTGTTATTTATCACAAAACATTTACCAATGGTGGCATCTTTGTAACTTGATCAAATTCTAGCTCTGGTAATTTCATTTCCCTTGCCTCAGGTATCTGTATAATTGCCTGGAATTATATTTTTCATGTCTCCTCTTATTGCCTGTTGAGCAGTGGCTGTATTGCACCCCAGCTGAAGAATGGGATGCAGGGGTGATGAAGTGTTCCTGATATTTCTCAAAACAATCTGAAAGGTTATTAGTACCTCTAGAAATGTTTAGGATCCATGTTCTGTTAATGTCTAAGAAATTATTATTCAAAGCTTAACCTCCTTCCAAAGGGCTAGGGGGAGGAAATCCAGTCCTATCACTGGTGTATCCTAAGCAAAGAAATTGCTTAGCAATTTGCATTGTAGCTTATTATTACTGCTGTGTTTTCAGTACTCCTGCATGCTAGTATAGAAGGAAAAACTCCTTTTTCCTGTCTTTATGCCACATTGGAGAGAAATTATTTGTTTTTTTTCTTTGTATTCTTTGTATGGACAGCTATTTTAAACTATACCTGACCTTCAGTAGCCTTGTCCTAAGGGCTGCTATAGATTTATTTTAATCACATCATGAAATGGCTCTCAGTTTAAAACACCATCCAAAGCCAGTCAACCAAAATACTTTCCTACTTCCCTGCCATGGCTGTGTTCCAAGAGCCTGCATGGCAATGATTCTGAACATCTATCCAGTACTGATTCTGGTTTTGTCGTTTTTTTCTCCAGGGAAGAAGGGAATTCTAAAAATATTAAAAAGAATATTTTCAGGATTGACCTTTGCAAGACACTAATAATTCAAGCTTTTCAGGCCAAGGATATTTTCTGCAGGGTGGTACCTACCTACAAAGTAGGAATTTGGATTTCTCAAAGAATACTATGATAAAATGTGTTGAAGGTGAGAGGTGTTAATTTCAGAACTGTTTGGTGAATCTTCAGAGACTTCGCTTGAATTTTGTGTCTTTCTGGGACCATAAGTTCACAAGCACTTGGCAGAAATTTGGATTGTTTGCCCTAACCCTGAGAATTTTTTATGTTTAATATGTGATTTATATGTTAACTGGTTTATGCAATTTTCTTGGACAATACTAGAAGGTGGAGCTTTCCCTTTTTGCTAGACAAGGAAGAAAAATGACATCTCATTGCTTCAAATTAAAAAGAGGTATAAGGCATTCACATCAAGAGTCACAAACACCTTTTTCTATCCAAACTTAATGTAAGGAGCAGCAAGTGGGAACTTTTAAATGCCCACCAGGGGTACAGTCTCTAGAAATGCCATTCAGATATGCCAGAAATATTCAGCATGCATTAAAACCTGTTCCAAGCTGTGCCCTGGTGATGTCTGGAAAGAGTAGCTGCCTTTCATTAAGTGCAGTTGTCTGCACACTGTCCTATAATCACCAGCAGTTTACTGAATGCTTTCTGTAACCTTTGGCACCTGGTAGTTATTTCTGGCCCTGTTTCTGTGTCAGGAGCAGTATTACAGTTGGATATCAAATCTGATATACTGGGAAATGTACATGGTTTAAACTGGATTCTTCCTTGAATCTTCCCTTTCCTTTTTAGCCTGGAAAAACAGAAATTCAGTGAGCAGAGTATTACCAAGGCCCTTGGTGAAAATGCAGATGTCTTGATGCTGGAATACATGTCCATCCAGAGAGAACCCAGTGTCCTTTGTTGTCAAGCTGCTAATTATTCACAGAAAAGATTAAAGTTGAGCATGGTGTTCCCAAATGATTTGATATTACACTCTGAATTTAAAATACATTATGTAAAATGCTGATGTGGTAGAAAGGATTTTTGTCAGTACCAGGCTACAAGGTTGTCATGGTATTTAGACTAATAAAATCTAGGACAACAGGTAGAATGGTTGCAAGAAAATACACAGCAGCAAGGCAGCTGATGTCATGATGTGCTGTTGTAGGGTGAACAATTTATTGCTGACCATCTCCCCTTCCTTGGAAGGTGTAGCAGACTTTGATCTCTGATGTGTGGGAATTATTCGTGTGTGTGGCCAGGGTCACTTGGGAGTTCCAGCCATGCAGCTGAGGTCAGTTTGACTCACAGCTAGTTAATGTAATTTGGATTTCTCAGCCTGCAGTGGCAGAAAGTATTAATTATGATCAAACTTGACATTATGAGCAGAAGTTTTGGTTGAACATAATTTTAGGAACGCATCTGTGCCTTTTGGGCCTTGTTCCCAATTATGCAGGTTGTCTAGAAGATGTTGCTTTAAGCGTCCTAATAATGTGGTTTTTCATCTGAAGTTTGCATCTTACCATTTTCTTTTATACAGAGACAATTTCTGTGTCTTGAAGACAGTATATTTTTCTGGAAGCAGCCATGATGTGCTGTAGTTAACCATGTAGATTGTCCCACTCTACAGCACACTGATGTGACCCCATCCTGGGCACTGTGTGCAGTGTTGGCTGCCTCACTACAATAACCACAGCAGACTCTCAGAATGTATCCAGAGATGCTTTTATGATGGGATATAGTATTGCCTTAATCTCTCTTCTGGATTTTATTAGGAGGCAGGTGTGAAGTTCTTTGATGAAATACTATTAACTTCAGTTGAGCAGGAGTGTCAATACATTTAATGAAAAATGGTGGTGGTCAGAAGCCTTGGATGTGGAGAAGAAAAGGCAGCTGGCTACCTGTAAGTAGGGGACATTTGATTTCTTGCTTTGTTTTTTTCCCCACCCCTGTATTCTGCATAGGGATATGTGGGAGCAGTTGGTAATGGGAGCTGAGGGGCCAAGCAAGCCAGTGCTGAGGAAAATGAAAGCAACCGTCAAGCCAGAGGCAGGTGAGATCTTCTCTTGGGCCTGCAAAGTTCATAAATCTGTTATGTACCCTTTGTGAACGAGGGTACAGGCTGTGCACAGATTTGACATTCCTGGGGCTGCTTTACCAGCTGTAACTAACTGCTGTGGCCCTTGATCCCTCCTCATTATTTCCAGCTACGGCTCTTGAGAAAAGAGCAAAGGTCTCTGATATTCTAAAAGAAAATGAGAAATAGAGCTCTCTGTGTGTGTGTGTGTGATTTTTTTGCTTCCTTCCTGGTAAAAGAAGAAAAGTAGATGAAACAAATTTATTCCTTCTGCATTATTATGTAAGACAGTTTTACCAAAAATACTTTGGAATTATCTAGGGTGAAAGGAGGGTCATGCTTTTGTCAAAGTATTAACTGTTACCCAGTCTGTGTCTCAGCCTGTGCTTCTGTTATTCCTGGATATTTTGACGTGTTTTTCTGATAAACAATGGGAAATTAGGGGATAGTTGAAGCTGCTGCAATGGTTAAACATGACTCACATATTATACTGGTTGGCTGGAGCTGTTAGCTCTCCTTTGTGGGTGAAGGAGGGCTGTGTGAGAGCTGCTGGGGCAGGCTGTGCTGGAAGCTACAGCTGGTACATGCCCCAGGTTCTGGCCTTGTCTCTTAGATATTCACAGGCAATCTGAGCCATGTGCTCCATTTGAGCCTAGAATCATCTTATCCATGATGACTGCAGGGAAACCTGGTCCCAGGTAGTACTTGGGAATAAACAGAGGTATTTCAATCCAATCTGTTTAAGAACTCTTGCATACTTAGCCATTTTTTACTAGAGAACAAATTACTAATGTTTACTTCTCCTCTCATAAGAGCTTGCTTGCTATTGACAGTTCCCAGCATTTAGAAGAAGGAGAAAGTTGTTAAAGGCACAGGGATTGCAATTCAGGTCTCCCATTTTTTTTTTTTTTCCTTTTCAGTCAAAAAAATCCCCACATTTCTTCCCTTATGTTTCTTCTCTTATAATTTTCTCAATCACTCTGAGCACAATATAACCTTGCTTCTGAAAAAAAAAAAAAAAAAAAAGTATTTTATTTTGATAGATCAAAGTATCATGACTTTTCTAGTTTCAGGGCTCTGTGCTGTCACTTGTTTTGTCCATCTGCTGTTGTGTCTGTGGGATGGGTTTTCTGCCCATCTGTGGCTTCATTCCATTATTTGTGTGCCTGGCTCTAATCAGGCTTGCCTCCTATTAATTTGTTCTGAATCAGTTTGCTATTCCTAGTAGCAATCATTTGATGCTTCTCTTTTCACCTTATTTCTGCTTGGTGCCTTTGATTAGTGTTCATCTTTTCTGCTGCAGACTGTAGATGGTGGCTGGGGAAGGACAGGGACAAGTCTTCCTTCAGACAGAATAAAGAACAATGGTTTATACTAACACAGCTCACATCAGGTGATTTCTTCTTGCCAAGGTGGTTTCACATTGATGATTTCTCTTGATACTGACACTGCTCAGTTCATGGTTTTCTGCTTTAAGAAAGGCTGCTGCTCTGCTGGTGAGAGTCCTTTCCCCACTGCCTTCTAAGAGAAACCTTCCCAGCTTTTATTTCTAGATAAAACCATAAAGACTGAAAAGGGCTAAGCATCACCACTTATTTCAGCTGAAGCTTTGAGTGTTCAGAAAGACCTGTCTATGTTCATGTCCATGGTATTGTTTATTTCTCTGTTTGAAAATGAGCAAGCTATCAGAATAAGTTAATATAGGATGGGAATCGTGGAGTCTTCACTGAGCTTTTCACCACTTTCTCATGAGCCACTAACAGGCAGGCCTGCAGAAACAGAAAAAAATGCCCCAGTTCTAAGTTCACCAAATGAAACCAGGGCCATTTTGCCCCCTCTCCAAACCTAGAATTGCATCTCTCTATCTCTCCTTGAAGTGGTTTAATCTAAAATAGTTAAAGCAATATGCTGAACTACACTTGATTTGCTTTGTTTTCTTAAAATCGTGCTACCATCCTATTGACCATGTTACTCATGTATCACTGGTTTCTGGTACTTGATTTATTATTGACCAAACCCACAGGATGATTTCAGTGTTCCAGGCAAACTACTGGTATCTCTAAGGAATTGAAAAAGCAGTGAAAAAGGAAATAGAAAATATACTCAGTTAAATGTCTTTGTCCCATATTTCTTGACTTCAGATGTGCCTTCTACAGACAGTGCATAGTTCCTTATGAAGATGCTTTCATTTATTTGCCAAGCTTCTGGATGTTTAATGAGGTAGCTAGGAGTAAGTTTTGTGGGTTGATTGACATCTCTTCGTAAAGCATAGAAATATAGAAGATACAGTTCTCCAGAAAATCACTGTACTGTTGTAAATCCAGAAGCCCCAGCTGTTGGTTTGATTTTGCTTCAGGCTGAGTTTGAAATTGCTTGATGCATCAGCAGTGTACTTGCTTACCCTTACAGGGTTGGATCCTGTTAAATGTAGTTAGTTTAGTTTTGAAAATCTTATATTTGTGGTGCTTGGTTTGTAGAGGGTATGAGTATCCCTGTAGCATTTGTTGTTCTTGAGTTTCAGTATATGTTCTGAGCCATGACTTAATGTAGATCTTGTCTCAAGGATTAGATTTGCTGCTGTGAAAGGTTTTTCCTCCAGCTTGCTTGGTCTCTGGAGCAAAAAGTGTTCAGCATGTAACTATTCCTTGTGTATGAGGAGTGTAGAATTGACCATTTTGACTCCTATATGCCTCCCACCAAGTCACATAGCGGTGATCACTTTGCCATTTTTTTCTACAGTGTCTTACAGAGAAAGGTACAATGATAAAAGGATTTTTCCAAACTTATGTGCACTCAAAGTAAACAGAGCATATATGAAGCACATCTCTAGTGTCTTTCCCCGCTTCCTGCTCAGGTGGAATTGGTATTCCCTGGGGTGCACTGTTATATAGGCTTTTGTCTGCAGAAGCAGGCATGCCGATAGTTTTTTGTAAAAATCATTTCAGTGTCAGTCCGAGATAAAACTAGTATTAAAAAAACCCTTTTCCTTCTGAAAGTCAATGTGGACCAAGTCAATTTTGTTATTATCTTGTCTGCCGTGTATGAGAGTCCTGGTGGATATGTTCTCAGCTTCTGCTTTATTACCAAAATATGAACAGAGAAAGTAAAACTATTAAAAAAAAAAAAAAAGGTAAGAGCATATCGCAATCTCCAGCAGCTATAAGGAAATGATAAGAACTGGGGCATGAATATGTAGAAGAATTTGATTATGTCTACTTAATCTCTCTGTGCCACAGCACAGAGCCCTTAACTTTTCCCCCACTTGAGAACAGTAGATTAATGTTCCGAGTCGGAGTACTGAGAAAGAAAAGAAGAGAAAATGGAGTGAATTTCCATGGCAAACACAAGCTGTTCCGTGCTTGTTTTTCTCTATCTCGCTGCTGCCCGGTGCCACCCTGCTGGCTGCCGGGCCCTGCAGGTGGCAATCTTGTTCCGTCTGCGCGGAGCGGCTCCCAGCCCTTCCCCACCGCAGCCGGCAGCCTGCGGGTTAAGGGCGACACAGCCGGCATGGCAGCAGATGAAAAAAAGAATTTATTGGTTTTTTCGCTTCTTTTCTTCAGCTTTTAAGTCTTGCATCCCTCAATGTTTCCTCACAACTCCTTAATCCCCAGGACTTAGTGCGGCAATTAGCTGGCGAGGAGGGGAGGCAGCGCTGCTGGCTGAGCATGGGGAGGCAAAGCTGCAGCAGGGATGCTCTCCCAGCTCCTGCCTCAGCGCCCAAACCCTCCTCCTGTACCTTTTCAGGGCTCGAATGGGATCACTGAAGGAGTCTTAAGTTTGTTTTCCCTTCTGCAGCATGGCCCCGGTGTTCACTAAGTTCACGGCTTGCTTCAACTGCTGTCAGACAGAAATTGTGCCATGGCAGGATGGCTGAGAAGGATGTGGCCCATTCTCTTTCAACCTTTATCAGCAAGACCTGGAAGAGTGAAGGTCTGAAATTTAGAATACGCTTTGGAAAATGTAATAATTTTCTGGATGAAGATGAGAAAAGGAAAAAAAAAACTTTCAGCACCCAGTTTTAAAAGAAAGAGGACTAAGCTGGCATTTTAACACTGTGTGTGCAAGTAGTTTCCTGCCCATGTTCTTTTACAATAAAATAGACTTTGCTGGGTTTTATGTACTACTGAAATTATATAAGTGATTCTCTTTCTCTCTCTCTCTCTCTCTCTCTCTCTCTATATATATATATATATATATATACATCCTCAGAGTTACACTAGGATTAAAATCTTAGCAGCTATGATTGGATCTAAGACTTCCCTTACTCTAAAACTTCATATACATGGATAGTCTTTTTTTCTTCCCCCATCTTTTTTAGGGGATGAGGAGGCTGGACAGACCCCCAAATCTCTCTTAGACACAGCTCTGCAAAATAAATATTTAGTTGATGTTGCATATTTCAGCAGAACACTCAATACACCAGGGAAATTTGTGAGAGAAAACCTGTGACTTGGAACTGCATAGCAGTAACTCTGTTCAGTTCAGTACAGGGAATCAATTTATGTGGCTGCAGGAAAATGAGTGAATTCAGAGCTCAGAAAAAGGGAGAGCAGTCCTGTCTGGATGTAAATCAGGCAGCAAAATATCATCATCCTTGCTCTCATATCACTATATCACTTAAACAATTTCAAAACCTGAAGGGTGTAAGCATGGGTCTGACTTAAATTTGAGATAAAATGGGGGTGCAATTTTGCAATAAAATGAGCATCTAATCATCTGGACACTTGCACCTTTAATCTTTAGTTGATCTAGGCATGCAAAGAGAATCTGACAGTATGAACCTCCAGTGATTTAAGCCATTAAGATTTGTAATTTTGTGTGCTTCCAGGTCCACATTCCCTGCCGTGCATCTGGCCCCAAGGTGAGCTGGCTTAACTGCTCTAGGCCAGCTTTGGTTTTTCTCACCTGTGACTGGCTTTCAGCATCGGATCCTGGAGCTGTTTGTTTCCAAGCCACACAAATGTCACCTCTCTTGAGAAGGGAGAGTGCAGCGGTTTTGCTGAATGGGCTGTTATGACAATACACTCTCATGCATCAGAGCCACACAGGTGATAACCTGTGGTCACTTTGTTCTAAATCTACAGATAACCCCTTGAATGAGAGGATGGACAGGAGTGATGCAATAACCAAGATCTGCAGTGTATTGAACTCTGAGTCAGAGGGGCTGGTGCACTGGGAAGAAGGAAAGAAAGCTGCATGATGCAGTAGTTTTATTGTTTAGCATTTCCCTCAGGCTGACATTATTCATTCCTGTGTTGTGGGATTTTTTATTTTCCTTGACTAGCCACAGATTCAGATCTAACCCTAGCCTGACCTTTAGTGAAAGTTAAATGGCATCTCTCCACATGAAGAGAAATCAGACCTGCTTTTAGAGCTCCATGGGAGATGGAGGCGGGAGGCTTTTCTTACCCTAAGGAGGACAGAAGTGCTGCTGACTAAAAGCTTTTTTGGAAGCCATGCAATGAATTATCCCAATGCACAGCTCAATTGAAGGGAAAAAGATCTAACAAGCCTGAGTAGGTAATTTTTCATTAAAGTGTTAGTAAAGCTTGACATTCTTAATCTTGTTCTTCCACAACAGAAATCTGCTTCTAGCACAAACTGTGTTCTGGAGGAGGGCTCAACAGGCAAGTCCAAACAAACCTGTTCAAGAAACTTGTTTTTCTAGAACACCTCTTCAATCACTCTGTATGGATTTGGTTTTCTCTTCATAGGAAATGAGCAGAGAAAATGATTGAGAAGTGATCAGGCTTTACTTTGTGTGCTACAGCAGGCACTTTGTTCTATGCTGAGCAACTTAAAGCTGAAACAGTTCTTAACTGAGTGCTTCTTCATAGCTGTTCTTTACTAAATAGCTCTTCTTTTTCTTTCTCATGAAATGCTTCAGTCTCTTTTAAAAAGATACTCCCTACAGGAATTCTTCCACCAGAACACATGGATGACTTCTTCACTTGATTCTGTCAGTTCATATCTTCGGATGATGAAAAGAGAATTCTGCCTTGTTGCTGAATAAACAGAGAAAAATGTACTTTTTAGTGTGTGGATTAGTACTGCCTCTATCATTCTGGGGCTGGAATGTCTTGCAAAACACAAATGGAACAGTCTTCACACAGATCTCTGGGGAGGAAATACTGTTACACTTTTTAGACTGGGAAACTACAGTGCCTCTCCCCTCCATGGGCATCCATGCCCAGCATTGAAATGGCATTTTTTACTTCTCCCACAGTCATGCAAAGGATTACACTAAATCCAAGCTAAAGGAAAATTATAGTCTGGATCTAACAAAGGGCAATGAACTAAGCAAATTTCAGGCAACTCTCTGTGAACTGGAAATTAAAATTTCAGGTCTGAGTCCTATAGGAAACTAGTTAACCTCTGTAATTCACGGTGCTTTGCTTTGTTGGGGAGATGCTATGGCACTGCCTTTTCTGCCAAAAGAGAGTTTCTGTTTGTGGGCTGGAGGTGATTTCCTGTGTCTGCTGGTTTTGCTGTAATGTAGATAATTGCTGCTTTCAGATGCAGGCTTTGATTTCTTTGATTTCTGCTCATTGCCAGTCACCTGTAAATGAAAGTGCCAACACTGCAGGAAAGAAAGGAGTCAAGGTCCAGATAGAAACAATGCAAACCTTACTGACCTGGGGAGACCAGGATCTGCACTCAGCCCTTCAGCTTTTGGATAAATCCAGAGCCGTGAGTGACAGAAGCCAGTACTCTTCTTGCTCTACTCATCCTCTCATAGAGAAGTTGATTATAACTCCTCTCACCATTGGAAATGAGTCCTTCTGTGGCCACAGAAGTGGCTCAGGATTAAAAGATCAGCTGGGCTTTGGGCTGGTGTGTGTGAGTCAGAGAGCAGAACTGGGAGCTGCTGGGGTGGTCGATGTGCCCACTGAGGGAGCTGGGAGAGGGTGTGCCCAAACCTCTCCTTGCTTCTGCTTGAAGCACCTTTAAAACTTAACCTGCTATGAAAAAATATGATGGAGACATCTTTTTTTTACTTTTTTCTTTTTTCTCTTTTTTTTTTTTTTCCCACTTAATGCTGCTTGGTAAATTTGTGCACTTAAATCGTAACTTAATACAATTATATATCAGTGTTTTCTTTGTAAATGGATGTATAGGTTTTAAAAAATGTTTTCTGTTTCTTTGTGATAATACATGAGCCTGGCAGTTTTCAGGATGTTGTATCTGCCTTTTAGTAGGGAGAAAAAAAAAACAAAAAAGAAGCCATGTAATCTGGTAAGTGATGGAATGTAGCTGTAATGACCAGTTAATGAGAACCATTATGGCTCGTTTATACAATCTATTAGTTCTTATAAAATACCTCCTAAGGGTCTGGGCACTTTAGGTCACAAATATAAAATGAGAGTATAGGTTTCTTTAAATAATTATTGGGAGAATGGTGATTTTAATAAAAACTTCTGTCTGATTTTTCAGAGCTGCTGTAAAGAAAAGAACTTGAATGGGTCTTTTAAAGTAGATATATTTAACTTTCCTTGACCTATTCTGATTTTCATCTTCAGAGACTGCTCTGTCTTAGATGTAGAAAATTGGTTTAGCTGTTCCTGGTAGGAAATAAACAATTTACAAAGGTGATTTCCTTCATGAGATATCTATACGGATGATATTCCTACAGCTGAACTTTTGGAAGAATTTGTCTTTGTTTTTTTTTCTAAATGCTTCAACTATTGCTACTCAGATTGTCAAGCTGTATCTTCTATTTTCCCTGAATTCTAGCAGTCTGTATTTTCTGGGATGTGTGGTTGCTCTTGGGCTTGGTCTGTTTGATGGAAGTGATGGACACTTGCTAACATAACCACCTTGTGAGATTACTTGGTTTTGTCTTGTGAACCTCTTATCTTCATTGTGTTGCCATTTCAGTCTTGTTAAATTGCTGATTGTTTTCTGGCAGTTAATACCCATTTATTAATTTTTCAACAACCTTTGCAATGCAGAATTTTTCTGTATTCTTCTGCTTCTTTACTAGCAGCTCCTGCAGAATCCTGTAAATCATGTTACCCTGTTGCAGTTCTCCTGTATTGCTGTGAGTTCAGGTTGCACAGCTGTTCGCATGTTAAAAGCAACTAAGAAACTTTGTGGGAGTCTTTGTTGCAGATGTCGATTCTAATTTCGCACAGCAAAGAAAACCTCAGGTGGGATATTTTCCATTCTGTGTTTGGCTCCTATATCATCCCCTTTTTTGCTCCTATATCATCTCCTTTTTTGAGATGACTCTAGGAAACTGTATATGATGATTGTATTCTTATTCTGCTTCTCCTCCCTAGGTTTTGGCTAGCTCAACAAATAAGACTTTAAGTCAAGTAAAACCATCTCAATGTAGCCTTAACTTGCAAGCTCTATAATTGTCTTGCCTTAAGTACTTTTAAGTTTGAAGTTCAGCTCATGTCTCAGTGACTAAAGGAAGGAAATAAAAAAAAGGAGACTGAAGGAAAGGAGGTTAGGCTTGCAGCAAGGCTTTTTTTGGGACTTAAAGAAATTCTACCTCGTCTGTTCTGTGTGACTTGGGGCAACTTCCTGGGCTCGAGTTCTAAGTTCACTTGAAAGTACAAGCTGAGGTTAACAAAATTAATTTCTTTTTCATTTTTTATGTAATTGTGGATGCTTTTTTTTTCTTTTTTTTTTTTTTTTCTTTTTTTTTTTTTTCTTTTTTTCCTTTCTCTGTGGCATTTAGAGATTGGGCCATTGGGGCCATTTGGAGAACTTCCTTAAAGAAGTTTTGCCATCTGAAATTCCTTGACCCTGGCAATGCCCTCCCCCTGGTGCTCTGCTGTGAGCTGTTACAGCCCCACCTTGGGTCAGTTGTCTGTGTTTATTATGCTGAAGGCACGCTGATGCTTTTTCATAATTTTTGGCAAAGATTGGTCTTGATCTTGGAGGTGTTTTCAGCCTTTAATGATTCTCTGATATGCAGACTCCTTGTAGATTGAATCTTATTCCTATTTTAGTTTAGAATTTGTCAAAAATAACTTTATTAGCAGATTGGTAGAAGGTTTAATTTGTTGCTGTTTGTCAGGTGAAAGAAAAACCTGATAAATCTTATCTGCAAAGGACTGGAGGGTTCTCTCTCTTGCATGTTGTGTCTGACTGCACACAGCCAACAAAAAGAAGTCATGAAACATCTCACCCAAAGTGGAGTGGTTCAGTGGAAATAAAACTTGAAATCTGCTGTTTGGGAGAGCATTGGCAAAAGATGCGGAGAGTGAAAAGGGTTGCTAATTGCTGAAAATTACCAACACTTTTTTCATGTCCAAAACAATGTAGGTGAAGATGATTAGACTCAACTTTAGGTTTATTAATTTTCTAATAAATTTGATGAAAGCTAATTTTTTTTCCCTTCTCCTTCCTAATTAAGGTCCTTGATAAAGAGTAGAAAATACTGTTTGGTGTTTTCCTTAATAGTGTTTCTTTAAAGGACATCAGGTCTTCATAAATGTCAAAATCATTTGACATGATTGAGCAAATAGCTGGACTCTTCCCTGGAGGTCCTTGCTAAAAGAAAGCAGAGATGCTGCAGGTTCTGGTTGAATGTTTTGGCACACATGTGCAGACACAGAAACTGAGGGCATTTCTAAGTTCTTTGGGTAGGAATCTCTGCAAAGATGTCAGTGGGAGTGCCCTGCTCTGTGATACTACATCAGGAGTGATGTCACAGATTCTCCCTGGGCTCAGGGTCAGAGCAGAGATTTCTTTGGCCATAGCCAGGGATTGTTATGGTGTTGAACAGAAAAGGGGAGCCAAAGTGCTAATTTCATCCTGCAGATAATCCATGTTAGAGGGGGACTTAATCAAAGCATCATTACTTTAATGAAATTCTCATATAAAATGCAGGACACTTGATATAATTTATCTAAATTAATTACTCTCTGCTGCTAAAAGCAAGTTGTATGAAAAATTATTTGTTCTGCCTATTCATCCATTCTTTATCAGACCTTTTCCTGCTCTGATGCAACATAAGGAGCAGAAGCAGCCTTTTTCATGGTGCTGAGTGGATTAATTTGCACTGATCCCAGGCTAATAGATGAGTTATTTCACCCAAGACAGCACTCAGTAGTTTTAATAACATAATATTTCTCTGTGCCTAAATTAACCATTATTTTACAAGTAAGCAAAATGCAAAAGTAATTATTTTTTAATTATTATTTTCAGGGTTTTTTTTAAGTTGTAAAATAAGTTGTAAAAACCACAAACCAACCAATTTCATGTGTGCATAATAACACAAATCTCAGGTAGGATTTTGTGCTCGTGTTACAAATAAGAAAGCTCCTGACATCTTTCAGATTATAAATTGTGTTTACACTTCAGATTTATCTGTGAAAATAAGATGAATCAGATAAAGAGCTTCTTCATCCACTTAGGGTAAATGAAAACAAATGCCTCAGAAGCAAGGTGAATCAGCTTTAAAAATATTGAAGTGTTGCCCTGTGGGATAGAAAGCGTGAATCCTGAGTAGAAGTTATATCTTAAACTTTATTGCCCATAAACCTGTTGTTTTAAAAAGTTAGGGATGGTCAACAAGAATAAGCAAAACCTGAATAGCTTGTCTCTGGCTTAAAAGCTGAGCATTTTTCATGGCAGCAGTAGAAGACTGCAGCATGGTGCCTTTATGGATTGGGGTAGAACCATATCCAAATTACTTGGTGTGGGTTTGGGTTTGGTGTCCAGTTAGGGGCTTCTTCAGTCCTGAATCTTCAATTCTACTGCAGAGCTCGGGTAACAGAGGCAACACCTGGAATCTGAGACTCTGGAGCCTTCAGGTTGTTGGGAGGAGGATGCTGGCTTGGGCAGAGCAGGGGCTTTGGCAGGAGTTTTTTCTGCCACCTGCATGCCTGGGCAGGTTCTGGGGGACTGCAGGGCTGGTGCATCCCCTGTGCCTGGGTCCAGAGCTGGGATCAGTTCTCTCTATGCTGCCTAGATACATAGATAAGATAAGATAATGATACAAGATAGATACAAGATACAGATAATGACCTGTGGTTGCTGAGCTGGAATGGTGTATGATATTAAAATCAGATTGTCCTTACAGAAATAGACATGTGGGTTTTTGGTGCTGCTGCCTGTTGAAAGCTTGCTCACAACCTGGAGCTGGCAGACTGGGTTGTGTGAATGCTCTTCATCTTGTCTGAGAGCACAAGCCTTCATTTTCTTAGTGGGAAGTTCCTAAACAGTTTTTAAAGGGATGAGTCACTTTGATATGTACTAGGAGCAGCTGTTGTGCTGGTTCTTAGCTCTCAGCTGGTACCTAAAGCTGGCACAGTGTCTGCAGCACGAGGCTGATCACAAAGCTGTGTTCAGGGCTCTGTCACACAGTGTGGCTCTCAGCAGCTCCTCTCATCTGCGTGGGGGGCTGCCAGGGCAGAGCTGCTGTAGCAGAGATGCAGAATCATTTACAGCTACTCTGTAAGCACCTTCTGCTGGGTGCTGTCATGCATGCAGCTCCACAAGGCAAGAAACAGGGGGTGGGTTCAGTGTGATTTTTAAATAGCTGAGATTTCACCATTAAAACAATCTTCATTTCTACAGTAAGGTGGGATTTTAAAAACAACTGATGGACGTATTTCTATTGTTACTTTCTGAGCCATTCTAACACTTCTATGTAGTTACAAACTTAGTTGTCATCCTAGATATTTTTTCCAGCATTTCACTTCATCTGGGAAACTTTAAGCCAACTTATTTGTTTTTCTAACTTTTGAGCTTTGAATATTGCAGCTCTTCTTATCAGAATGTTCTGCTATTACTCAGACTATGTTTGTGAACATTCCAAACTTTGCTTTGCTCAGGTTTCATGAACTCTTAATTCAGAAAAGACAAAAATGAACATTTCTCTGTGTGTGCCCGGAATGCACAAAGGCATTTTCCCAGGACCGTTTCCCTGTCTGCTGAGGAAGGTTTTGTGGAACATGTCCATACAGCCTGGTGGTCACTCTCTTGAGCTGTCAGTGGGCAAAACAGTGGCAACAGAATAGTCTTTGAGGGTCTCTTGAAGGAATGCACAAGTGCTTTAAAGGAAACTTATGTTTCTTGTGTATTCTGGATAGTGTCTGGATAGTCTATAGCTAAAATCAGTCAGTGGGGTTTCTCTTGTATTTAGGGAACACTGAAGCAGAGAATGGTGAGTTTGGATAGATTACCTTCAGGAAAAGTCTGTTCTATGTTTAAATTTGGAGGATATCTGGAAGAGTCTGGATAAGCACCTGAACTTTGCAGTACTCATTTGAACTGTTTGAAGGTAGCATGCTGGTAGCTGGAAGTCCCTAGCTTATTTTTTCCTTTACCTGTGAGACTTAGATTTTCCCCACACAATTGGCTTTGCTTGCACTGACTCTTGGCAGCAGCAGCTTGCTCCCTGTCTAACCCAAATGTGCTCAAATTCAGGTGGGAAAGGCCATTTTAGGCAAAAGAGAAAACAAAGGTCGAACTGACGTCATTGTGTGTGCTGGAAAAATACAACAAGCACAAATTATACCAGCTTGGTCTAATTAAAGCCTCTAGGCAGACGTGGTTAGCAGCTTCCAACCTTCCCAGTTTATACTGGTCATGTTTTCACTTTGTTTTTTTTACAAACAAATTCAAATGGACACTTCAGCATCCTGAAATCACCCTTTGGCTTACTTCTGAGACTTGACTGAAGCCAAAGAGATGCAGGTGGTTCTGACAGCTGCACTCAGCAATAGATTCTAGTCTTGTGCCCACAGAAAGTAGGTTAATCCACTGCTTCTGGCATCGTGGGTTAGAAGAAACTCTTTGAAAATACAACTGTGCACTGAAATGCTCTATTTCCCTTCCCACAGTTAAAATGAGACTCCCCACGTTTAGTGAGATTTTCTTCTCCTTTGTTAGCAATTATTAATGCTAATACTTTTATTTTTGCAATGTATTTAAAAAGCTGAGTTTGCTGGAATAAACAACTGAGTGATGTTTATTTTTTTTCGCAGGTGAAATCGAAGTGCACTTGCAAACATTTGTAATTGTTACATCTGTGTGGGAACTTTTGTAAATTATTTTTATTAAGAAAACTACAATCACTTCAATAAAAACAGTCTTTTGGGCGAGTTAGGTTTTTACTTTGAGCTCTGATGAGCTGGGTAAGTTTGTTTGCACTCAATGTAAATGTGGTTTCAGATTAGAACACATGAATAACAAAAAGGCAAAATAACAGGCACGTTAATGGGCACTGATTAAACTCAGTGAGAGACACATGCATTATTCCTACATTATTAACTTTCTGACACAGTTTAAATTGCCATAAATTAAATTTGCATGAATGGTTTAGACCCCCTGTAGAATAAAATGCTTGGTTGTGATAATAGAGTAGAAGGAAATTTAAGTCAAAGGTGAAATCTTAACTGATTGAGAGCTGATGAAATTTCTTATCTGTGTTGACAGTGCAAATTCCTTGTGCACTCTGGGTCACCCTAATGGGACCAAGCATTTCACAGTAATTAAATCACTCTCCAACACCTCTCTTTCTGAAATTGAGGCTATAGGCTGTTTGGGATATACTTTTCTTGCTGTATGTATGGGCTCCAGGGAAGTGGGAGAACCCAAACACTGAAAGGAGAACGAGAGGAGTCGAGACAGAATTTTATATAGATTTTTTTTTTCTTTAGTACATACGTGCACATATTCCTGGTTTCTATAAATCTGAAAAACAGATCTGAGTATTACAGTGAAGTTTTAGCTAATAAAATCTGCAAGTCCTTTTTTTTGCAAGCGGAGGAAAAATTTAATAGCTGTATACAGTCTTAAGAGATGGAGGGCTTGGGCAACTTATTTAATGCAAAACAATGTTGAAGATGTGTTAGTTTGGGGGTTTTTTTGGGGTGGATTAGTTCAATGAAGAGTTCATAGTGAGTTTATTGGAATTTGTTAACTCTTGTGTAGTATAAGCATAGATATTGTTTCTTAATACAAATAGTTACAAAGTATTATTAGAATCAGTTATACACATGGAAACTGGATGAGCTCATTCACAGAAACAAAGCAAACTGGAAACCATAGGGAAGCAAATACTTTTCTTTAAAGTGTATTCTGCATTGAGAACTTACCTGATGTTGAAGCTTAAATATTGCTTGTTGTGCCTCTGTGTAAGCTTCTCTCTAGAAAATCTTGGTTCCCTTTTTCTTTCCTGTCCCTTTACTAAGAAAAAGGAAGCTGATTTCCAATGGAGATTTAGTTTCTTGTTCATCCAGCTGATTACTCCATCAAGGTGAATGTATTGAAATAGTTGGAGATGCTGAACCTGTGGCACTGCTGGCTGATTTATTTGCAGGTCCTCATTAAGTTTTTTTTCTTCAAGTGGATTTTTTGCCAGCCTTGCCTCTTGCATCTCTCAGAAACATGTTGTGCCTTCTTACAGCAAACCATTACCCATTGTGAGCTTTTATATTCTCCCTTTTCCCTCTTCTTTACTTGATGTCAGTTATTTCATGATATGCAGCGTATGAAGATTGTTTAACTTTAAAGTCATTTGAAATGTTTTTTTATCCCACTTGATTAAAATAAGCTGGCTCTGTCTTCTCTCTATTTTACAAAAAGATCACTGGGGAAACTTGAAGAAATTATATAAACATTTAAAACTTACATCCTCTTTTAAAACATTGTTATTGATTACTGCATGATTAATTTTACTTAGTAATAATGTCTCACTAGTGGCAACATTTTCTAATTGCCAAAGGAAAAGGTGGCATGACTGTGTTCTGGAGGCAAAGAAAAAACTTTTTGATGGATTGGATAAATGCTTTTCACCAGGCAAGAGGGACAATGACTGTTAGTGTGGGCAGCAAGAAGTGAAAGGCAATACTGGATTGTTCCCTTGTCTAATTCAACACACACTTGTTTTGCTTTCTCACACATTCAGCTTTATGACTCAAAGTTAATGTGTTTTTAGGGGAAAGGTGTGGAGGGATCAATCATCTGAAAAGGCCACTGAAAGAACATTTGCCTGTTCAGTTGCAAGTGGGCAAAAAACTCCATGTGAAACTTAAGCTGGTATTGAAACCTTGTGCTGAGCTGGACATGTTCATGATCCTCTTTCATATCAGAAAATGATGATGTGACAATGCACCAGAAGAAGGTTGATCATGGGTTTGAAAATGAACTTCTGTATCTGGGAGACTCTGAGTTGGTGTTTCCAGTGCAAGGCACATTAGAGAGAGCACAGTGTTGAGTCAGGCTTTGTGCAAATGTGTCACAGCTCTCTCTGTGTTCCTGATCGCTGGGAGAGCCCCTCTTGTTTAAAAGCTCTCTTTGCACTCTGCAGGGACATCAGATATCCTTAGTGAAACTTTGAATATTAGTGATCTGAGAGACTGTGAATAAAAAATAATCAAAATAGGCTAATTGGCTCACAGTATTAAAATAAAATTTGTATTCAGCATGAGTCTGATGCTAGTGATGATTCTTGAGCAAAGGCATTAGTTGAAGCATTTCTGGGAAAATTATTGCTGAAATTATTTACAGCAATCACCCTCTATTTTGATGTTTGGATGTGCTTGGTACAGGATGGCTGGGATCACAAAGCAGATTCCTTTCTGTGGAAAGAGTTTCTGCCAGAACAGAGTCCATGTCAAATGTATTCCTGATAGTTCAGTCTTATGCAAGTATTGAACGGCTTTATATTTTTACTGCTTTGGCCAAATACGTTGATTTACAGCAGTTTTTAAATGTTATTAAATGTTATTTAAGCCTACCTGTTCCTCTGGCCTTCCAGAATGCCTGAGTCATATTAAGTGAATTTGGAGTTGAACCATCAATAATAGCAGGATGCTGCCATTACTCTGTGGTGTTGTGTCACAGGTTAATTGTGTATTGTCTTGAAAACCACACATATATTTTGCTTAAAAATACATGCTTGGAATAATGAGGGGCTGGGGGAGCTCCATTCTTTTTGTGTGTTTGGGTTTGTTTGATTTTTTTTTTTCCCATCAATTGTGATCTCCAAGAACTGGAAGTGAAGAAACATAGCTGAGATGATGCTTTTTTTGAAGCTTTAGTCTGTAGACATGTAAAGTATCAGACTGAGATGCAGGAGGAGTGGGTGGAACAGAAACTCTTCAGGCTTTTCCCTTCTGTCCCATGGCAGAAGCAGATGGGTGGATGAGGTAATTTACCTGTCTGGACTCTGTCACAGCCACCTCACTGCTCTGGGCTTCAAAAAGCAATTGCTGTTATGACAACAGGATTCTGATTTAGTCATTTCAAGGAAAGGATGTGTATAGAGTGTTTATAGAATCTCTAAAGTAGAAATACTTAGAATATACATTGCCACATAAATTATGAAAATGTAATCAATATAAACTGTTATTACATAACCAGTGTGCTTTCTAATATGGGGAGAGAGTATTCTAAATAATGTAAGAAATTAACAATTCATGAAAAGCAGCCACTGTGACCTTCAAAGAAGTCATTAAACAAAACCTTTCAGATTTTTCGCATTGTTAAGTTTCAGTATTCAAGCAGATTTCAAGCAGAATGCTTGAAAGGGGTAAGTGTGAGGGATTAATCTGAGAGAAAAAGTCCCAAGAGTATGTGAAATGATGTGGTTTATCTTAAAAAAAACCTACTTGGCATGAGAAGGCTTGACAAAATGGTGTGTATTTACCCACTAGTTAGAGCTGAAAAGTTGTTTGTTTGCTTGTGTTAGTCTGCAAATTTTGAGGAAGAGGGCATCCTGTTCAGGTTTGAGAGAAAAGTCAGCTTTTTAAAGGAAGACCTGAATGCCTCTAAGAAGTGTTCCAGGTTCTGGTAGTGTGCATGTTGTGCAGGTTCCTTCCCATATGAAACCATTGCAGAATGAGAGTATTTTTGTTTTAGTTCTTGTTTCATACCTGTAGGTGTTGGCAGTGACAGATGCTCTGAAGTGCTACATGCAAGAGCCAGAAGAAATGACACAGCAGAACTTGGACATTAGAGGAAGGATTGAAGTGAAATATAAATGGCTTTTATGCCTCAGAGTGGAGAATGTACTTTTTAACTGCTTAAAGGGATTTTCTCTTTTGATCATTTCAGCAAAGATGTACAGTCTGTGTAAAGCCACTAATCAGAGTTAACTTGAGGGAATCTAGGATGAACCTGCTTGGTTTTAATTGGAATTATTTAATAAGCAATTACCACTGCTGTCTGCATGCAGAACCAAAAGGAGGAGTGGTGTTTCAGGGTTCTCCTGAGGAACAAACTGGTTCACATCATGATCCTGTGACTCAGCTTCCTGCTACATTGCCAGGAGAAGGAATAAGAACATTTTGCTGCATTTGTTGAGATTCAGTGAAAATGTAACAAATGTGAACACTAAGAGGGTGTTACCTTCTAAATAGGTGTTATGAGCTCAAAATTAATTTTTTCTAGGTTTTGAAAGCATGTGACAAAAACAGCATTTGCAAGACTGAGAGAAAGAACTAAAGGCTTCATGTGTAAAAACTTTATATTTCTTCTATCTGGAAAATTATCTTGATGGTAAACTGCAGAGTTAAAATATGCAAATGTCCTGTTAGCTTGATCATCTTTTAGGTAATCCCTACTACATTTTCCCAGAGGCTGACAGCACAGCTTTGAGAGCTCTTCATTTTTCTCTAGATGACTTCTTAAGTGATTTTGGAACCAAATTCTCTTGTCTCTCCTTTTAGGACTGGCTATCTGCTCTCTTGGAGTCCAAAGAATAAAGTTGGGCTTGTGTTCCTCAGATTTATTATCAGACTTGTCCTTAAGTTAAAAAAAGAATCCACCACCTTCCTTTCTTCATGCTTGTGAAACTGCTAAAGCTCTACAAGGGCTGTCTGAGTGTTTGGACAGAAAAATCAGACAGATGGTTTCTGTTACTAAATTATTTGGCTTTGTGGAAATTGAATATTTTGTTTTAGGAATACAAATGGTTTTCACTTGGCAGATGAAGAAAAGCACTTTTGGTATGGACTGGTTTGATGCTAAATTGCACAAGAATGAGCGGCCGTAATTTACAGAGGATGGGGTGTGGAGCTGCAGGGTGAGCTGGGCACACTCCAGATGAGCTTTAGGTACCAGGCATGGACTGGTTTTTGGGAATGAATGTGCCCTGGTCAGGTCTGCACAGAGAATCAGTTGTTCAGCTGAAGCTCAGCCCTCTTTGAACCTTGCAGAAGTGGCTCAGATCAATAATTCACCTTGGCTTTGCAAGTTGAACATATTTCAGGATCGAATGGTTCAGATCAGTAGCTCACCTTGAATTTGCAATATGAACTTGTTTCGGTAGCAATTTTGTCTTCTCACATGCTGAAGTCTTTGGGAATTTCACTGTGTTTTCAATTTTTTATGTTGATAGTTCAAGACTTTAGAAAGAAAAACTTGTAAAAAAGCTGAATCACTAGACAGTATTGCCTGCATTGAAGCAAAGATTAAATTCAGCCTTGATATTGGAGTGTAACTTGAAATCAAAGACAGTTTATGTAGGGGAAGAATGTTTTGGTCTCTAAGATACCTCACTGAAGAAAAGACAAGACAAAATACTCAGTGAAAAAAAAAAAAAAAGAGGTTATGTGGAAGAAAGAAGATTATATCATCTCATCTTCTCAGGGTAGAACTTGCAATGAGGTGGAAAAGGCAGTCTTGTCTTTTATGGGCTTTTGTAGAAATACACAGAAATGCAGTTACTGCCATTAATATGCAAAGTACTGAAGTTATGTTGGGTGCAAGAACGTGCCTGCAGGCCTGCATTAAGGGTTTAGAAGGCTTTATTGTTTGACACAAAATCGTGATGCTGAAGTTTCAGAAAAGGGGAAAAAATGTCAGGAAATAAAAAATGCATTTTCCCTGCTGGGATATTTAAGATTAATTAGTAAATAACTCAGTAAAAAATTCACACTTGCTTCAAGGTACTCTAATTGGATTTACTTTAATGTACTGTCCTATCTTACTGGAGGAAATATTGAAGATTTTTTGACAGTTTAACTATAATAAAAATAATAATGGAATCCTCTCAGTGGTATACAGCTTTACAGTATACATGGAACCAAAATGAACAACCAACTAATTTGAAGGTATGAGAAATATAGCTGCAAAATGGTAGTTTGCTATTTATTTACTTTTTTACTCCAGGTTTCTTTGGCCACTGTTGTTCTTGGGAGATATTTCTATAACCTCATTCTGCTTGTAGCTTGGGCTTAGTTTAATTTTCAGACTGAATTTACTTTGAGCCAGTTCTTCTGGTAATCTTGCCACATTTTGTATGCTACCATGGTCTTAAATAGTTTCTATTACTGAGTTTGTTTGTTTGGGGTTATTTGGGGGTTTTTGTTTACCTCTTTGAAGAATTGTATCTTCCATCACTTCTTAAGAGTTTTGGAGAGTGCAGTAATAAATGAGTGATGATATTTTAGACTTTAATTGGTATCTAGAAGACACAGAAGGGTCTTTCTGTCGATTTAGTTCCTGCTAAGAGATGAGCCATCTGGTAAATAGCAGCTTACAGCTTCATAGGGACAGGTGATGCTTTTAAAAGATGCTTCATTAACACTAATGATATTTTTATTCACTGCTTTCCAGAAAGGAAAGTAAATAATTTACATGTTGTTAACATTGAGAGAACCGGTGAGTGTTAAGTACAGGCTGTTACTCCTTTGTTCAGAAAATGCTCAGGTATAACTTGGAAAGGTTTTTGGTTTTCTCTCTCTTGACTCACGTTTATGAAGAATATTTGAGAAGGAAACTGCAAAATTTCAGTGCACTGCAAGTTTCTAAGAGCTGGGATCTTATTCAGCACACACTTTTTTACTGACTTGAAAGTACTATAAAATAATGATAGGATATTCTGTGCCATTATTTGTGTTGCCATCAGCTGTATTTCTCGAGGGTTCAGTGAAAAGGCATTTAAAACCTTGTAGTGCTGTTGTACATGTCCTATATAAAGTGCAAAGTGATGGAGATAATTCTCAAAACTTTGTACTTTAATGCTGATCACAGGAAAAGCTGGCTTTTGTCATGTTTTTCTCCAGGTTACTGATTTTTAGTAAGAATCTTACCTTAAAGTATTTTCACCTTTAAAGCTCAATGTGTTAGTCTTCATGCTTCTCTTACTGGCCATAATTAATTTTTTAGACTAAAAATCAAACCTTTTTTTCTATTTTGCAAGTCAGCCCTTTTATTAATACTTAGGATGAGTCTCTGTTGCACAAGTGAAGTTATCTTACCTCAGGCAATCCCTGCTGTGCGTCTGCAAGAAAACATTGCTGCTTTGAAGTCCTGAAAACTGTGTATCCAGCTTTTTTTTTTTGTCCTTGTCCCTCTTTTCAAGTATTTTGCATAGTTCTTTCTCCTGGTTGAAGCTAATTAATTATGCAAGTTAAACACTACAAAAAGTGAGAAGGAGAACATGCTTGAAATGAGGAAGGGCTGAAGTTTGTATTCTGCGAATAAAATAAAAATTAGTCAGCATAATGGATTGCTTGGATTTTCAGTTTTGTGTCCATCCAGGTGGCCTCCCTCTGCCCCTGATCAGTCAAACTCGAGGTGCTTTCACTGATAATGGGCTTGGCCATGTTACCTGAGAGATCTCATCTGAATGTCTTCAGGAAGAGAACTTGTGTTTTCAGAAGAGGTTGATAAGGAATAGTAACTTTAGGGAGTTCATGGCAGGAAGGGGAAATATGCTTGGTTCAGGGGCTTCTTTGTATCAGTGAAATTATTATTCCAAATCACTCTTCTCTTATTCTATTAGCTCTCCCAAGAGTTAAATATGTTAAGAATCTGAAGTAGGACTTGGCACATGGAGTCTTAAAAGATAAAAGGGAAGGAGAAATACAGTGTTTGATTTTTTCAGAAGTAAGGGACTTTACTCCTGGATTTCCCTTTTCTAGGACACTCTCACTCAATAGCTGCTTGGGCTCTTATCTGCTCCAATGCATTTGCTTTTTATTCCTTGCCCAGCTGAACTGAGGCATAAGCACAGAAGCTGATCTCTGAAAGGCTGCAAGTTCAAAGGCTTGCAATGCCAGGCTGGGGGGCTGCAACTTCTCTGACTGCCTTTATAGACACCTGGCATAAGCTCGGAATTCTATTTTTATTCAACTTCCTGCTTTTTTTCTGTTTCAGAAATTACATTATTAGCCTCACTAAAGGTATCCAAGATACCTTAATTGCAAAAGGAGAGCCAAGTGCAAATTTGTATAACTTATCAAAATCTGAGCCTGTGTTATAAGTACAGCTAGAGCAGAGAAAATAAAGAAGACAATTTGAAGACTATTTGATTCCAAGGTGGGAGCTAGGAACTCTAGAAAGTAAAATGTGAACCTACATGATATTATTTTATTAAATGAGGAACTGGCTTGGAAGTACTGAAACACAAATTGCAGTGTTCCTTCTGATGATTTCATATCAGCCTGTCCTTTAAAGAAAGCTAAAAGTCATTTTGCTCCATCATGAAATGTATATGTTACATCAGAGGAGAGCTGTGGAAAAACCCCAAGGAGCTGACCTGCTGACAGCCTTGGTTTTATCATCTACAGGGAAAATAGAATTACTGGCACGTTTTTGTCACAATAATTACTAATTCAAGTATTTAATCTCTATCCCTTCAAATGCTTTCCTACCACTTCTGTAGTTTACTCTTTCTATTAGGAGAATTCATTGAAATCCTGTTTAAGGTGTGTAGAAATTCTGGGTAACATAGATGTTTTTCAACCAAAACATTTCTGACACCAAATGTAGTTGTTGCTTGATGTTTCTTAAATCATTTAGGTTTTGTTGAAATTTCATATAAAAGAAACTTTTAAAAACTTTTCTTAAAAAAAGAGTTCTTAATTGTTTTATTTCAGAAATCTCACTTTTACTTTGTGGTGAATAAACAGCAAGTTCAAAGAATGTTTAGAATCGAAACAAAATGCTTTCATTATCTTAGTTTTTCCATATGCACAGGACTAGTTACTCAGAATGTCAGCACAGTTCAAACAACCCCCTCAAATCCAAAAATCACTCAAAAATAGTTGCTTGTTTCTGCAGCTTTTAATCAGGTAACATGACAAAAAAAGCCTCCATTTCCCATTGCAAAGATAATACCTGAATTAGTATCTGCAAATTGGTAGGGATATAATGCATCAATTTTAATATTGAGGGTGTCATTTGACCTGATCCTTCTCTGGTTTTGTCTTTCTACTTCTGCTTTGTCCTGCTCTGTACTTCCACCTGACACATATAAAAACTTGCTACAGTTATGAAATCACCACAAAGATCCATCTCTCTCATCTGCCCTGATAATGTTATTCCAGGCTTTGATAGTGACTTCAAAACTCTGAATGCCTCCATTTTTATATTTTTTTGCATTTGTCCCCACTCCCTCCCAGGTAAATGCTGAAGTCCTTCTGGGTTCATGACATTTTTGTATCATTTTGATTTAGCCAAACACAGAGGATGGTAAATTGGACAGGAGATAAATAGGGTTAGAAATAGGAAGTTGTAGCATAGAAAGGACCTTCCTCAGTGTAGGGGCAACACTTGGCTCACTGATTTTTTTTGTTTTTTAGCTGTTCCTGTCTTTCCTGGCACTGCCCTTGGAACACTCTCAGGCCACTGCTCAGGTGTCCAGCTCTTTCCTGCTGTGTTCCTGGACCTGTTCCTGTTCCAGGTTCTCTCTGAGATACAAATGCAACCCCTGTGTGTGAGTGCAGGATTGCTGTATGCAGTGCCTGGAAGGGTTTTCCTTCTGAAAACACTATGGGGAATAACTTGGGAGCAACACCTGCCAGTAAAATAGGGTGTTTCTTGATTTTCAGTTTGTATTTTCCAGCAATATCTTAGTGTTTCTTTGCAAGAACCTAGGCCACTGGGATTTTTGGGTTTTGGTTAGAAACTGAAAATCTGTGTTAGGCTTTTTTAAAGGTTTAAAACCTGAATGAACTCATAACTGATTTGCAGTACAGCCTAATCTATAACTGCTTGTTGAGTAAAAGTACTCAGAGGGAAATAGCATCATTTTAGAGTTATTTTCATTTTGATATGTCTAAAAGTAGCTCCTAATAAGAAGAAACAAGCAAGAGAAACTGACTTTAACTGCCTCACCATAAAAAGAGAGTCATTTAAATTATCTTGAGAGAAGATGATGATGGTTATAAAACATCTGAGCTTACTTTGAGCTTTGACTGAAATTTTGAGCAGTTGGTTGTTGCTCTGTTCAGTGAATAATTTCTTGAGAGTTTTGTGTCGTGTTCTGCCAACCAAAGACAAAAGCCTTTAGTATATTTGGACATGAAAAGTCATGTTTTCTTTAAAAGAAATCTTATGCTCAACTACTTTGCTTTGCCACGAGTGCCTGCTCTTCAGCTGGGTTTTTGAAGTGGCACATTTCGTGACGTGAGACTAATTAAACCAAGATCCTCTGCAGTAAAATACACACTTGAGACAGGGGAGTTCAGCTGAACTAAAGAGTAACAATCAAATACTGAAGCCTATTTATTCACTCAATACAGCAGTAAAAGTACATATGTGTGCTATGGCTTTGTCTCTTTCAGTCTTTGCTCAGATGGAGAAGCTGTTCTGAAACAGGATTTCAGGAAGATGCTTTGCAGGTTCTTGTTTGCAGTATGTTTGTCCATGCCTTTTGGAAACTGCTGGAAATGCTTGCAGTAATTTAAAATATTCTATTTTACTTTTATTGAAATTACATATTACTGGAAGTTACAACCTTATTAATTCAATTTCAGTTTATAGAAAGTTTTCTTATACATAAGATTATAATATGAAAATTCTTCCAAAAACAAAGATTTGCATTCTTATTAAGTTTGTCTCTAATTTTTTTTCCATGCAGTCTTGTCCTACAAGTTGTGAAACTCATGCTGGTGAGTTTTTGTTAGTCAGTGATCTGCTTCTGCTGAAGGCAGAAGAGAAGAGATAGGGAGCAAAGGATTAGCTTTCATTAATACACCTGATATTAAAGAAGAAAACTCTTATATTTGGCACTGGGATGACTGTTCTTCAATCATTTCTGATCTGTGTTGTCAAGTTTGAGCAAGAGGATGGAATTGAGTGTCCTTGCTAAATTTCTTAGGCAGACATACAGCCTTCTCAATAGGATTTAGAAGAGATGACTCTTTGTTGCTTTTTTATTTTTAACTTACTTCTTTCCTTTAAAATATGAAGCTGAATGATAGCATAGCTTTGAAATATTTCTTCAATTTATTTGGAGGAGTGACTATAAAATTTAATACTTGCCATTAAGAACCTTTGCTCAGTTGAAACTTCCTGATAAAACTCACTTTTCTCTGAAGTTTGATGGGAATAAAAACCAATTTGAAAAGTCAAAAGCTTTTTCCAAATAACAGAATTTTTACTGTTTAAAATAGATTATATAAGGATTTAGTATTTAGATTAATTTTCTCTGCTTTCTATGTGAATTTAGAAAAAGATTTCCTGCATCTTGCAAGAATGCTTCTAAGATTGCTCTCTAATGGTGCCCTACCTCCGTCCAGCTAAACACTTCTCAGTGTCAAAATTAAACATTTATTAAGCTACAGAGAAAACAGAAAAACAACTTTAATCTGAATTTCAGGGAAATCTAGTTACAAATCTTGCTGTAAAAAAATAGGAAAGCATTTTTAGATTCAGGTGTATCTATACCTATAATATATCTGAGTTCCACCAGAGGTGTGAGTCATATTTTCATTTTAAAGACACAATTATATGCCCTTGGCAAGGAAGGAGTAAGCAGGAAAAACGTTCATGTGTAACATGTTTTCTCTGCAGAGATTAAAGAACCAAGTGATTCTTTGCAGAATGTGTTTAAGAATCTCACCTGGTTTAACCGTAAGGGGGGAGGGCAGGAGGGGAAAAGAATTACCTGACTAAGTCTTTTCCTCAAGATGGAAGATCATAAAAAGAATGATAGTTTTGATACCAGCTTTTTTTTTCTCTCCTTCAGAATATTCTGGGTTTTTTTTAGTGCTAGTGAGTTTGGGATTTGTGGGGACATAACAGTGAGAAAAACAAGACAGACCACATAACCCAGTATTGTTGCCTTCTTGACTTGATGGGGATTTTTTAGACTTTCATACATTGTGAATTTTCTTTGGAGACTCATGTATACTGAATAAACTTATTTATACAATGACCAAAAGCTTTTCAGGTGAAAAAGAGGATTTGTGGGTCACTGAGATCAGCATTTACCCACTGCCTCAGTTCAGAAGGGAGCTGAAATAAATGAACCTGTTTATGCTGATTAAAAGACAATCGCTGTAAAGCTACAGTGTCCCTACAAGTGAACCTACTGTGGTATCTATAGGAGAGCTTTTCTTGTATTTCTTCTTTTTAACCATTTTCTAGACAGCATAATGATAATCACTGAACAACTGTGCTTTTCTGAAATGTGTGATTCCTCTGTATCTTGGGCACAGCTGGCCAGATCTGAAACTTGAAAGCCTGTCTCTTCCCCTGAGTGTCATTTCCAAACCAAAGGAACAGCAAGGTGAGGGCTGGTTGCCATTTCTGATCTCTAATGTGCTTTACTCCTCTGGAAACCCAGCTCAGGGGGGTGAAAGGAAGAAGGTGCTGCTGCTGAGCCAGGTAAGGCTGGTCTCATGGTCTGCTTCTCAACCTAAACTCAGTTCTGGGACACAGGGTGATGATGAGTTTATTTGTAAAATGCATGTCCCAGTGAGTCAGTGATTTTTCTGTGACCTTGTGGTGATTTCAGTGGATATAGAACACACTGTACCAAAAAGTGAGCTGTGTTAGGGCAAGGTTTACAAGACACTGATTTATGGAAGTTGGTTTGAGAGGTACTGAGGGATCCAGAAACCAGTGTAATCTGTCAAATCAATCTACACATGATTCTCTAATTCTAGCTCTATATGAGCCACATTTGGCTGGAATTTAGTCTGCCTGTCTAGAAGTAGGACACACATTTTTGGGAAAAGGAACTGCAAACAACATCTGGGAATGGTTGGCACAATATGCCTGAGTCTTTATGCAGGAAAATGTATTTAATAGCATGCAACTGGAGAGGAGAATATGTAATAACTGATTTCATACCACTGGGCGTGCAGGAAACTTGTCTAGCAAATGCAGGGTAGGGATGTCTAAAATCAATGGCAGCCTTCAATATTGTGACTTCACCAATCATAGTGCAATCTTACACGTTTACTAATTTTGAGCTTAAAACCAACAATTAGCAATTCTCACTGTGATGCGTTTTAAGCTGTTCATTGTATTTGTTATTTAGTCCAGATTTATGTGTCTGGTAAAAATGTGTTTGCATTAGGAGCCTATAATTTTGGATCAGGTATTGTGCCTGTGGCATAGCTGGGCCCTGAACCAGAAATGTCTTTCTCTTTAACCACAAAGCTGCTGTTCTAGCTCATTGTGTTTACCTGGGGGGGAAAAATTCCATATCCTGTGTTTTATGGATTGCCTTCAGTAGAAGCTCTTTTTCTAGTTTTAAATATGTTTTTGCTCCCAGTAGGATTTTTTAATATTCTTTTTGAAGCTTGAATACATTTTCTTCTCTTCTAATTTTTCCCTTATCCATTTGACAGCTCTAGCTTTTTGTGCATTTTTTTTTCCTACAGTTGAAATAATTGTGAAGCACTTTTTAGATTTTTGATAACGTTTTGTTTTGGTTTTGTATGCCATATCAGTGAGCTGTGAATACAGAACCGGTTACCTCACCACCTCAAAAACAGCAATGTCCTTTGAGCCCTAGATTGCAAAATTTAAGAGCTGGAGGCTTTTCCTTTACTTTCAGATAGAACTTTGCTGGTTACTGAGACGGTGAAGATGCCTTATTTTCTTCCTCCTCCTTCACACTTAATCTATAGCAAGGATGGAGAAGTCTCAAAATCTCCCTTGCCCATTTGAGCTCGCTGTGCTTTCAAACCAAGATGTTCTGAGTTAGGTTTGGCCTGATAAAGCTCTTGGAGAAGTTGAGCACAAGGCACTAGAGATGAGTTAGGGATCACCACTGTCTGGGAACAGCTGAAAACTCCATCTAGCTCCTCTGAGTGGCTAAGACCTCAATCCTGCAGTGATGCAGAGCAATAACCTGTGGAGCTTTCTTGGCTTCACCCTCAGAGAGCCCCTGAGCCTGGGACCTGGCTGCTGCTCTCCCATCCCCACGGGGCTGCTTGGATGAAGGAAGCACAAGCTTTTGTTGCCATTACTACCTTTATACACCTGGTGCAAGCATACCCTTACACATATGATGTATATTTGGCATGCCTTAATAAAACAATGAATGTAACAAACAGTGGCAATGAAAATCACATGCTCTTATAAACATTTTTATTTTAAACAACGTTTTGTGCTCCGATGCGGCAGAGGCATCTACAACATAATCAGCTCCGTAATAGGAGAAAGTAATTTCTTAGAATGATCCTAGAGCCCTTTGTTAATGTCAAGGATAATTTGGGCTGACTGATTTGATTGCTGCTCTTTTCCAGCAAGAGGTCTCGATAAATGAAACTGCTTGCCTGGATAATTTAGGCTTATATGATTGCCAGAAAGCTAATGATGCAAACACAGCTGAAATAAAATTTCTGCTTTATACTGGAGGTTTAAGAAAAAAGAAAAGAAAAAAAAAAAGGGGGGGGGAAAAATCCACTGAAACACCTGCCATATGGATGTCAAAACAGGGAAGAGCCATTTGCCAGTCTCAAGATGGAAAGTGGCTTGTGTGTATTATGAGACATGTTTCAGACAATTGGCCTTTATAGATCACTAGGACACAGTTTTATGTTGTTGCAGAGAAATGATCTATTCCCTTCTGCTTTCTGCCCTTGTCAAAACAGGCTGTTAAAGTTTAATGGCTTTAAGGTAGGAAATTTTCTTTAAAGAAGAGGAGGAAAGTGGAGCTCTGCAGATATTTAGAAAGAACTTCGTATTCTGCAGTGATTTTTGTGGATTGAAGTTACAGCTTCTTCATTTAGAAAATTTATGTACGAGTTGCAGTACGTTGGCTCAGACTGTTTCTTTCTGGCGTGAGCACTTTGGAGAAAGAGTGGTTGTGGTGCACATATTGATTCCTTATGTCACATATAGTTCTGTCTGGGAGTGAGAGAGCTGAGTCTGTTCCTCAGCTGCACTACTTAATGAGGAAATATTACAGGCCTTGAGGGGTGGGGGAAATGAAACCTAACAGTGTTATTATATTTGGCTCTTAAAATGCTTCAGAGGCCAATTCATCATTTAGTTCTAGGTCAGCCTGTTCCTTATTGCTTGTCCCCTTTTTGGTTTCTTGTTGGTTTTGTGCTTTTTCGTGACTCCATCAGGATGTACCAACCATAAGCAAATGGTTGCAAAGTTTGCAAGTTAGTGAGGTTCAAAGCAGGATCATTTGTAACAAATTGTCTTTGCACGGATTGTTTTAAAACTGAGTTTTCTCAGTGATGAGTTTTCTTCACTTTGGGTGCTTTGATTGAAGACTTCCAATTTTTGGGAAAAACTGCATCTCATTATGATCAGAAATCTGACATCATTAGGAGTTTAGCAAGTCAGAGGTGTACCAGTGACTAAACAACCCAATAAGTAGTGTAATTCTATCTCTAATTAAGTGGATTTACAATGATGAACTTTGGAACTGATCAGGCAATATTGTTTTTTCTCCTCACTGTTGTTTTTAATCTTTCTGTAATGCTTCCATTTATGGTCAAATACTTCTGTCTTACAGATGGTAAAAGTCTAGATTTTTTTTTGTAGCACTGCTAAAGTAAGTTTGGTTTTATGAAAATTTAATTCAGTTCTTCATGAAATTTTAGGGAATGGCTTGAAAGCTAATAGAGTAAAATGTATATGTGTCATATCTGCACATTCATGGGCTAGATATTGTTCAAAAGTGCTTGTGTACATAATGAATATCAGGTTGTTTAATAATAAAACTTTTTTATAACTTATTTATGTTATGGTGTTTATGAGGGATCATAGAGTCACAATTTTCTTGCAGAGATTGTAACTTCTCTTATGTTCTTATGAATTCTGAATATTTTTAGTTATTATCTTGGACTTCTAAACTGTAAAGTTTGAAATAAAAGTATACACATGTAACTTTAGATGAGGGAGCAGTATCCTTCAGTACTGATTTTGATCTATAAATAAGTTTCTAGCAACAGGCATCTGTTTAGGTGAACCTGTTGATCAACTCCACCATCGGATTTCTAGTCTGATTTTCTCTACAAATTAGTCTGGATTTTATCTACAAATTTAATAACTGCCTCTCCAGCTAGGAATGGCCAGAGTAATCCTCTCAAATTTTGTTCCTTAGATGCAGGCTGTAAATTCAGCTTGGCTCTTGGGTGCCTGTACTTGTGTTCTGGAGAGGCCAGGCCATCTCAAAAGCCTGGAATACCCCCAGGCAGTAAGGATACCTGCAATAAGGATACCTGCAAGGGCTGTGACAATATTTTTGAATGAGCACTTTGAATGACAGCCCTAGTGTAATAGCAAAATTGACCCAGCTCTTTACACTACTTTTCCCTTAGAGATTCCAGGTTAAAATAGGATATAGAAACATTACAATCTGTACTTGAGAATGAATGAACTTGATGGGTTTGTATTCTCAGAAGCATGACTATTTTTTAATTGCAGAGACTGATTTAATAGAAATTACAGTGTTTCCTTAGAAACCTCACCTTGTTTGACATAGGCAATTAATCAGCAGACAGCTTGGGATGAAATGCAGCAGCCTAATGAGACCAAATCCTGATTGTGCTGATTAGTAATGAGAATTTGTAAAAAACTGGGCTATCTGATCAGCAGGATTGGATCAGTGTCTGTTTGGGTGTGTGTACACATGGCAGGGAGTGGGGGGATCAGGGGAGGAAAGCAAACTTCTTCCAAATACCTTGGTGACCAGGAGGTAAAGAAAGTATAGCAGTACAGAAGGCAGCTGCCCTGGCAGCCCCACCAGCCCCAGCCATGCTTTGTAAACATTTGGAATGGAAAACATTTCCCAGACTTCCATTGAGGTTAGTGAATACAGTGTGCCTACAACGACATTTCAACTTTATTGGAGTTGTTTTCCCAATTTCAAGTCTTTCACTTGTTGCAAAAACCAGGAATCTTCCAATTTCAGACTCCTTTTTCCAAAACAGGCTGCTGGACACTGGACCATATCTGATGGCCTTGGAGACATTGATACCACGATTTCCTGCCTCTAAGACAATCTGGCTGATGGATCTGACACAAAGTCATTTTCTTTTGGCAGGATGACAGAAAAAACATTTGAAGGAAGCCTGTGGAATCTGAGAAAAATTGTAGATAACTGCTTTGAGTTCAGCAAAACATGCACATTTATAAATATACACACACACACACACATGCATATATATGTATGTGTGTATGTATATATAGAGCATTTTTCTTCCTGTGAAACTTGGCTAAAACAGACAGCTTTATATCAGTTTTCTAGCACCAGGAACAGAATTCACTTATCTGTTCACAGTGTTTTAGGACAGGTGGTGAAATTGAATAACTGTAAGGGAAATTCAGGTAAGAGAACATAATTACCCAGACTGGATCTTGGCCAGTACATTAGAGCTAACAGTTTCATTTCTGTGGAAAATACTGTGGGATTTTTAAAGGCAATTTGGTTTTATCTTGTATTACAAATATTGCCTGTTTTTATGGCTGTATGATTTGGAGCTTGTATTTGAGCCTAAGGAATACTTTTCAGTAGATTCAAGACTGGGAAATAGCATATAAAACCCATGGTACTGGCGTAATCAAATTTTATAAATAAAACTGTTAAATTTTATTTGATCTTCAACTGCTATAGGGTAATTTGCAATTCTTAGGAAGTGTTCTTTGTGGCTTGCTCAGTGTGGATCTAACCCTCCTGTGCTCTTGAAGGAAGGTGTGTGAGCAATGACTAATTCATGAGCATGTTAGAGGATCTCAGCATAGGTGTGGCTCTTGAGTGGCAGAGTGTGTACAACCAAATCAATCACCTGCTTAGAATAAAGGGAACCAGACTGTCTAAATCCTAAATGGTACAAAATGAAGTGCAGCCACCTTTCCTTACAGGAATTTGTTAACAGAAGGAAATGAAAGACAGAAGAACAACAATACCTAGTTGTGGCAAGAGTTGTATTGTTTTAAAGGCTGTCCTCTGCTACAATCTGATCCCAATCTATGTTCTGTTTGTCTTAGTTTAAATTAGTACTAATATTGTGATCAGGAGCTTTCTAAGAGCTGAATGGAGCTTTTTGTTGGTTTCAGGATTGTTTAAACTAAACAGAGGCACTAATGATTCATTTGAGAATCTAAATAAGGAAGGTTGTTTCGAGTAAAAGTGTATGCTGGGTGTTCATAAGGTTCTGTCCATATTTTTAGCAACTTTCTCTGGAATCCAAACAAATATGATGATATCCTGAAAAAGTG
>VZSR01000479.1:2512464-2541654 GCA_013398615.1 Brachypodius melanocephalos
ACTCTGTTAGTAATAAATTCACTTTATACCGCTAAGCCAAGCCTGTTTTTCCCTTGGAGTGTTTTCTCCTGGTCCTTGTCTCAACTCATGGACCATTTGTTAACGTTTTATCCTCTCCTCTGCCCAGCTGTGGCAGGGTAGTGGGAGTCAGTGACTTTTGTGGGGGCCAGTGTCAAACCATGAAAGCAAATATAGTGTGGCATTTGGGCCCTGTGTAGGGCACAGAATTCTTATGACTGAATGTCCAGTGATTTCTTTAGCAAGTTTGCTCAACTACTCATGCATCTAACTCTTCCCTAAACTTGAATTTTATAACAATTTTTATTGCTATAATCTGCTCTCCAAATAAAACCATTTAGCTTAGGCAATTCCCTAACACTGGAATGTTTAATAATACATGTAATGTTTAAAAAGTTTTGGAGCAGTTGGTATTTGCTTAGTCTCAGTTTGGAGGGTAGTATGGTAATGAACAAGTGATGCTTGAAAGGTCACAAACTAAACAAATAATTCAAGCATTTGTAATTTATTCCCTAATTAAACATTTTGTTGAATATTTTTTGAATGCAGTGTTTGCTGTGTGGTGTGATGGATTATTCGTCTTCTTCCACTTAATGGTATGAAAATACTCCGTTCATTTCTGCATGTTGACAATATTTAACCTCTTATAATCCTATCAACAAACACACTAGTGAACGTTTTATAACTAAGTTCCTGACTTCTTCTGTGAAAGTCTTATTTAAACTTGTTTTTACAATGCCCTTGAGATGAGCTGGTGTCACCTCTTAAACAAAGCCCTGCAGCTTTTGTGCACAGTTGTGCCTGGTGTATTCTAGGTCTGTGAGGCAGAAGAACATCCAATTCTATTTATTCTCTGAAGATGATTGTGGCAAATCTAAGGTGAAGTAGAGTCCACAGGGAAGAGTGGTAATCTGCGTGCAATTTTTTTGTTGTTCAAATCAGGCTGATTTTTCCTATTAAACATTTGAAAGTTTATATTTTGGGGAGGAAGGAACATTTCATAGCCTTCCCATCAGAAGTTCACAATTTATTCATGGCTAAAATATATTCCAGATGTCAAATGTTAACTCAAAATCATATTTAGCAACTTTGAAATACTGACTTTTGACTTATTTGAGCTATCCAGGCAAAATACACTCACTTTTCTCAATATTTTTATTATGAATGAATCGTCTGTGTTGCTTTGACGGTATAAATCAGAGAAATCCAGGAGTTTTTCACACAGAGCAAATTGGTGAAAACCAGTTCTTTTCCTAGGTTTGTATTTGGTTTTCATGTTATAATTTTGAACTGATTCTGTTTTTTTTCATGGCAGTTTAACTTTGTTCTAGATATTGATTGATACACTTAACCATATCAAGTATTGGAGGTGTGCACTGATTATTTCCATGTATTTTCACTATTCATTAGTGAATTAGAGCTGATGCCAGATCTCCACTGCAGAGTTTTCACTCTGGTTTGACCTTTGATTGAGAGTTGTGTTGCCAGGGAAAAGGTGCACAGATTGCTTTTGGTGGCAAAGTGGAAGCAGCACTGAAACATTAATCAAAGGTTTCTCATGAGGAGGGAGCACACAGGAAGGGGAAAGCAATGACAAGTGGTGACTTTTTCTAAGGCTCTATTTCTGCTTCAAGAAGCTGATTAAAAGGAGGAGCCTAAAAGTGTTCTGGCATTAGGGAGTTTGACACTGAGCTTTTTTAATTCTAAATGGAACTCACTGAGAAGCAAACAGCTCTGGTTGAGTTTTCTCACTGTATTTTTTCCAGGAGGCTTTGTGGCCACGTGCCTACACAGATTATTGATGTATTTCGCCTCTAAGGCATCTCTTTCTCCATTAAAATGGGTGAGTTAAGCTGAGGTTTGACAATTATCAATGTCTTGATTTCCCCTCCTTCCCCCTCAAGGTCACAAGTGTTGACAATACACAAAAATCAGTTGGAAAAAGGAGCATCCAGGAGTTTAGGGAATATTATCCTTGTGGGATATCAGCACTGTGGAGTTTTGTGTCCCAGATCTGGCTCTGATTTCTCTGTAAAGTAAGTTATAAATGCTAAATATAATAACATAATGAAATGTCATAATTGAAGGTCAAACATTTTGTCCTGTAACATTTCCTACAAAGGACTGCCAGCTGTCCTGTGGTACAGGACAATTTGCTGTAAAATAGAGGAAATTAAGTTTTGAAAATAACTTTTACATCCTGCTTCAAAGCACTCTGACATAATAAGTTGTTCTGATAGGGATGAGTCCCTGTAGACTTCTTCCTCTCTCATCTCCCAGTGCATTTAAAGGGGGAGCTGGAAATTATAGGATGGGAATTATACACATGGGAAAAGTTAAAAGGAGAAAAAGCCTAAGACAAGCCTCCTCAGATTTCATTATGGGTAGTTTAAACATTTTGGACTTCAAAAGTTAATCAATGACAGGAAGCAAAATGCAGAGTAACCATATCAGCAAGTTTCTCCAGATAAGAAGTGGAATAGAGAGAGATCAATTCCTGCCTCTTAATTATTGAGGAATAACTGCCCAACTTTGAAAAAAGCCTCAGTACATCCAAATCCAGAAGCTTCTAATTAGGCTGCTGCTTCAGCAGAGTGAGCAACAGGAACGCGTACCTTGGAGGTGGAACACATAAAAACCTTCTTCTGATCACTGAATTTTACAGCAGAGTTGATGAGAATTATATTAATTAGAAATTGTGGCGCTGAGTGCTGAACCTCTCTGCATTTTATTTATAAATACATTTTTTTTTCTGCTGTTGATTTTGAGTGGCATTGAAAGAGAACTGCCATTGTGCTCAAGCTCATGCTTGAAAGGAGACAAGTGCAGCTGATGTTTTAAATAGTTCTTAACAGAAAGAATGACAAAATTTATAAGGTTATGGGCTGCAATTTATAAAAATACATTAGATTCCAGCATTCACTTTGATCTTTCAGTGCTTCACTCTTAACCACAATGTTACTGAATGCTTAAACTGCAGTATAATTGCTAAAAAAATGTGTTAATTGACTTAGGTTATAAATAATACTAAGCAATAAGCATTAGTTACCATAATTTTGTGTAATAGACATAGTCTCTTGGATCTTCAGTTCTGTAATTAAAGTGACTTTTCTTTCTATTAAATGCTCATTGACATTTTTAATTGAAAAAGCACAGTTTCATTATGCAGAGTTGCCATTTGTGAAAGGATGGACTGTCAAAGATGAAAGCTTGTATGGAAAACTACAAAGGACTCTGGAGAGTCCACAAGTACAGGTGCTTTAAAGATCAATTACATTCAAACCAAACCAAAACCAAACAAGCACCTTCACACTTTGCCACATTATTGACTATTTCTTTAATTGAAAGGAGAAATATTTAATTTCCTTCCTATGGACAAAACAATAATTGATAAATTAACAGTACTCTGGATCACTTTCTCTTCTGCCTTGATATACTACTAAGCAGGTTCTTACTATTTTCTGCAATTTAGAAGTGTTAAAAGGAGTCTGTGGTTAAGTTTTAGTTGCTTCTATAGTACCTGAAACTCTGGTAAGGAGCAAAGTGGCTTTTCATGTACCTTGAACCGCTTAAAACACAAAGGAAATTTTGCTCTTTAGTCACACTGAGGAGGATGCAATATGCTAGCACAGAGGAATCTGGGTGTAACACCCCTTCCATTTTGCAGATTTTTATTTTATTTTCTTATTTCCTCATACAGTATTTACAGTGCTTTGGCTGTAGGGCTTCACTGGGACTGTCAGAAGAGCCAGTAACTGGTCCTTCAGAAGGAGTCAAGCTTTGTGCAACGTGAAGGAGGCTGCAATTTCATTTTTATTACCTTCAAACCCTTCTTTCTACTCCAGTCCTTCTTTCTAATCCACTTTCTACTCCACTGGTTGTAAAGCCTCAGTACTTTGCTGATTTGAATATAGTTCCTTTAAATTGTGATGTTTTAATCAACAGCAATGATGCCATGATGTTTTTTTCCTTTACTTTTCATATACCCTTTTATGAATTCTCAGTATTCTTAGCATACATTCTTGTAGTTCCTTAAGCCTGATATTTTAGCACAGTCCTGGTGTTCTGCTTGGCAAGAAGAGCAAACATTCTAAAGGCCTCACAGCTGGAGGCAGGAAAGCCTTTTGCTGTCCTGAGAAACCAAGGTTCTCTCCAGAACATATTTTGCAAACCAGGGTTAAGCCCCATCTGGGGGTAACACTTTAGAATAGGGAGATATCACACCATGCATTTAAGCTTCTCACTGGGGAATCTTTGTCAGAAATGCTATTTTGCCAGGTCTATACAATTGTATATGTGGTATACAGGGTATAAGGATCCTTATTAAATAGCAAGGTAAAATGATTTTATCCCTTAACCCTGTCTGGGTCATAATTCTAGGAACAGGTAAAAGGGCATTAGCTTCTTTTCCTCCAGTTTTCCAATTATTTTTCTTTTTTCCTTTAAAAAAATTGTATCTGAGAGAGTAGAACTTAAAGCATTATTGTACAGCTGCCTTTAAAAGGAGCTCTTAAATTATTTCTGGTTTGATTTTTTTTTTCCCATTTCTTATTGCAAGTCTTGAATGAAAACATTCTAGGACTATTTTGAGGCTAAGCAGGGACTGAAAGAAAAGTGGGCACTGTTTATTCTGGTTTCACAGCTTCAACTGGCTGATTATTTTTTGCCTTCTTCCCTCCTGCTGTTTTGGTAAGGCTATGGTAATTTGTGAAAATATTGCTTACAAACCTACAGTTATTTATAGTTATCTAGGAACTGTGTGTATATATTGGTTACTTGAGGTAGCCACAGGATTCTGTCCTTGATCCCACTTACTGATGATGTCTGTACATAGATCAGTAAAACATTCAGGTGGTTACACTTAGTCCTGTTGGAGGCTTGAATGAACCTCAGTCACATCATGTGCATTTCTCTGTGATATTCATGTAAAGTCTTATCATGCATTTCTTGTCCACAGTGTGAGTTATTTTCACCCTGAACTACAGAAAGTAAAGGAAATCGAGTAAGATTTTTCTGTGTATGAATCAGGCTTGCCTGACTTTGTAACCAGAGAAATCTGATCTCTTTGTGTCCTTAACAACTGATTTTTTACTCCCTCAAGCTCTTATGAAGAAGATAAGCAAAAGGCATATTTTCTTTTATTTTCTTGTACTTAGAACTAATTTGTGTTCCAAAATTAGTAGGAGATATCTCTAGATACCCTCCTTACTTGAAAAATCAGATGTTCCAATATGTATTGAATTCATTTAAAAGTGAAGTCACAAGCAGACAGCTGTTGATTCATGGCTCATGGAGTGTGGGATATGGATCCTGGCTGGAAGCTTACTTTCTGCTTTTCACTGATTCACAGCAGTGGAAAACCTTTTGCCATTTTGTGTATAATGGCTTTGGTTCTGTTAAACCCAAACAGCGAGCAGTGTGGCAGACCCTCTGTCCTGGGGTAAACACTGCATTTCCAGCTGAGGGTGAAATACCTGGAAATGCAGTGTTGGGGTGTTGGGGGGAAGAAGAAGAGGATGCCAGCCTGTGCCTCTGCATGTGCAACAGGTATTTGTGCTGCTGTACTTCACTGCATGGCTGAAATTGCAATTATTCACCATCTTCTTCAGAAGAGTTGCGAACAGATTACACCAGCTTTGAAAAAAACTGCTTTGAACAAACACTGCTTGTCAACAGCATTTATCTTTCACTTGAAGGTATCTCAGAACAGTGTGGGCAAAAAACCCCAAGTATTTTTCCCGAAGACTTCTATTCCCAAAGCTGTGTGTGCCAAATTTTGCTGCAGACTGCTGTGAGGTTTCTGTTACTTTTTAAGAGCTCCCTGAAGGATGCCACAGTTGGAATCAAACCTGGAAACCCAAGAGGTGCCATTAGCTTGTCTTCCTTATTTAGCTTTCCAAATGTTTGAGTGGGAATTGTAGCACAGATATGCATCAAGCAAGTACATTCTTCCGGGACCCAATTTATGCATAAAAACTGTAAAGGTTCTGCAAGAAGCCCATAATCCAAGTGCTTTCAAGAGGTATCCAGAAATGTAGGTAATTTTACGTTGCTAAAGAACCCAAATAATTTTTGCTGAAGTATCAGATATACTTACAAAATGAAATTACTTTATACAGTTAATTGTATATAACAAATAATTGTATGGTCTTCAGGATATAAAATTTAAAGCAACTCTTGCCTGTAAGAAAAATTAAAAAGAATTATGCTCTATGTCAGCAGGTAATTGCTATGGTGGTGAAGCCATAAGATCAACATTTCCAAGAAAAAATGGAAATATTATGTATTAATATAAAAGCTTTTCTTTGGCTTTCCCAGCCATTATCTGACAGACAGATTTACATGAGCTTTTCTTCTCTGCCAGAAAAGATGAGTGCTGGCTGCCTGCCTTATTTTCCTTGGCTGCATTTTCCAGCTGCCCTGGCACTTGGGCTGACTGGTTGATGGTGGGGCTGAGAAGTCTTTCAGATTAGTAATTCAAATTGTCATTTTGTAATGTTTGTGTATCTCTATTGATATTCATTTTGTGTTGTAGCTTTAAATCACATTCAGGAGGGGAAAGTGCTGGACTATATAATGGGAAATACTGCTTTTAATAAAAAGTTAAAGGCACTCTTAAGCACTGTTTTAATAGAAAGTTAAGAAGCACTGTGAAAATGAATTTAATATTGAACAAAAGCAATGCAAAGTTGTTGAGTGATGTTAACCCTCCTTCTGAGCCCTGATCAGTCTGTTTTTGACCTTGCAACAGCATCTGCTTTGTGATAGCCCTGATCCTTGTGTGACAGCAAACTGACCAAAGGAAAATGGGTTCATGGCTTACATGCTCACCAAAAAAATTATGTGCTGGTGAGATGTGGGGTGTAAAAAAAAGAGATTGTTTATTTCAGGAAAGAAAGGAGGTAGAAAAGGTAACTCCAGTTACACAAACATCTGTTTTGTTCGTTGTAGACCAAGGAATGGTGGGTGTCAGCTGGAGAGCACCTTGTGTTCTGTGTGCTGGTGTCTGATAGCACTGATGGCTCCTTTTGTCTCACTGCTTTCCTTTGTGCCAATAGCTGCAGTGATTTCTTTTCCTCTAAGCCCCCAAATCCTTTTTCTAATCACCGTGCTGAATAATTGTGTCATTTAGTACTCTTCTCTTGTCTTACTTGCCTGCTTGCAGACCAATTATTTTGTAAACGTGTGCTCAGAGGTGCTTTTGCCATCTGTTGGAGGAATCACTTAAATGGCTGAAGTTGTTTAAAGCTGCTTCTGTTGTCAGTCATTATTTTATCTCCTTTATATTTGGAATAATCTACAGGCCTTGGAATTTTGTTCTTAATGTTGCTGTACATTAGGATTTGTTGTTGACAGCATCCCTAATAAATTAATGAGAAATTTCAGTAGTTAATTCTTGACGTGCTTCAACATGTATAAAAACTTAAAGCACGACATTTGAGCATCCCACCCCCCCCCAAAAAAAAAATAGAAATTTATTTGGATTGTGGTTACAATGAAAATTAAATGAGTAGTCTACAGCAGTAAATGTGTTTTCAGATTTAGTCTGAGACACAGGTAGATAAAAATAAATGGTCCTTGTCCTGTTGGTAAGGTTACAGTCCAGTACATGCACAACTAACAACTCTATTAATCTAAAAAACAAGGGAAATAAATTCTAAATAGGTGGAATCTTAACACAGAAGCTGAAATGAAAGGACTGAATCATGCACTGGCTGTAAAATCTCATGGCTCTGTGTTCTGTGGGTGCTGGAGCATTTGAGTTTGCCTGATGCAGCAGGCCTCACCTTGAAGAACCTGGTTTTGTTTTGCTCCTGAACTTTGTGGAGAATAACCACTGTAAGATCTCTTCAAAATATAAAACCACAAGAATACTGAAAATCATAATAACAGTCTGATTTTTCTGATTGCTTTTGCAGAAGCTAAAATAGATCTTTGCTGTAGGATTCAACCCCTCAGAGGTGTATGGCACACACTGGCCCCATTGATCTAGGAGAGGCTGTGGTGTCTCTGGTGACCCCTGTGTGTCACAGTGACTCCAGAGAGAGACCCCTGAGTGCTGCTCAAAGCAACAGCAGACTAAACTTCCTAATTGTATAGGGCACGAATATAGAAATAAGGACTAGATTTCTGCTTCTCTCATCTGTGCTGAAGTTTTCCAGTCAGAAGCTCCATGGTTTCCCCAGTCACAGAGCCCAGTCAGACCCTGCAGTGAGGAGGGGGCTCAGCTGTGCCTGGCAGACCCTCCAGCCTGTGTGCACAGGTCTGTGCTTGCTCATGAGCAGCCTGAGCACAGCTCAGAGTGACACCCTGCTCTTGCAGCCTGCTCCCCTCTCCCTCTGACATTGCCATTTCTGCTCCATTCAGGATTCATTAACACTCTGAGCTCCCCACTGCCAGTCAGGAGCCCCTTGGCCACTGCCAAGATCACTCTGATATGAAGCCTCTCTGAAGCTGCAGGAATTAGACTACAGGATAAGAGATAGAGTCCAAGAAATATCTGACTAAAAAACCCCAACCCTGTTGTCTTCCTAATTAAACTCTGTAGTTACTCTGTGCATAAAGCAGCTTTTGTTCTTTGAAGTGCTCTTCTAAATGCATATTGTGTATTTATGATCTCGATAACAATTCTTAAGGAGAGGTGCAATGTAATCTTAATGTGGCATTAGAGCAATGCAGGAATTGTGATGGGATGCATATTCAACTAAGCCCAGCAAAGCTTGCTTCTCCTTTGAAAAAAATAATGATTTGCAAGCAGCCTTCCCATATGGCTACATTTGATAAGGATCACGAATGTTCTTTTTGTTTAAATGCAAAAACCTCCAAAGCTGCAGAAGAAGCCCGTGGTAATTAAATAGAAGGTGATCAAAATTAATTGTGTATTTATTCAGTAGTCCTCACCTGAACCTTGCAATTACTCAAGCAAGCTTGTGTAGACATATATGTCACACAAGTAGAGAATGTAGTTCTTTGGAAATGCGTACATTTTCTAGTTTATCTAATTTTTTGTTTAAAACAAAAAGCAAATTCAAACATATCACAAATCCGTTTATTTTTCTGCAATGCAGAAAAAAATAACAGCTTGTCTCAAGAGAAGAGACATTATAAAACATTTAAGTTGATAATAAAAGAATGTTTTTCTATTCCTATTTTATTCACAGGACAAACATCTGATGCCCATTGTGTGCCTGCACTTGATGTGATAGTACAGCAAGATATTTTAAGACACTGCAGGATTAGGAGAATTACATAATGGTCTGTTTCAGTAGACCTAAATTCCTGTAACTAACATTTATAAGGGAAGAGGAGAGTTTCCAAGGTTTAACTTTGTTCAGCTTACTGTAGGAAACTTTCTTTGGTTGGGGGTCAGCCACTGCAGTGTAAATTTTATTTAAGTACTGATGAAGCATGGGCTTCTGATGAAGGGTATGTATAATTCCTGAAGAAGGCAATTGTGAAAATGTGAATACAGGAAAAAAAATTAATGTCATTGGCTGATCAGCTGCATCTGATAATGATGTACTTTACTTGGGATTTATGATCTGTATAAAATAACCTTGCAGCCTTTCCTGTTTTTACTGTATCTTCTCTTCTGTATTCAGAGAAATGCATGTAAGCTCAGGGCCATGCTTAAGTGCCCAGATAAATTAGGGCCCTGTATTTTTTAGCTGTTAGTACTTCAGTTACAAGTACACAGTGGAGAGGGCTGGTTAGTGACACTTATTGATGGAGTTGTAGGAACTGCCAGGTCACTGAGCTGGTGTTTGGTGTTGAATATTCCAGGTTTGAAGGGAAAGATTTGCTTTACCAGCTATTCTGTTGTGGAGGGGAGCAAATAGACTCACCTCCCCTCTCACCTGTGCCTGTAGTGGAAGCATGAGGACAAGTGCAGAGGATGAGGATGGTGGCAGTGCTGGTGGGTCTGTAGAGTGGTGATGGAGATCACTCTACCATGTGTGTCCTTGGATGCTCATTCCCATCCCTCCTCTTGTGCTGAGACAAGAGCTTGTGTGACATGAGTGAGGTCTTGAAAATGAGTAGGGGTTTAATTCTGTGATTTGGCTTGGCTTATTTTGGCTGCTTAAGCTCCCTGGGCTGGTGAATGTGAGAGCTGGCACGAGACAGAGGAGACAGACTGTCCAAGGACTGGGATATGACAGGAGTGTCCCTTTGAATTCAGCACAAACCTGAAGCTGACAATATCCTTGCAGCTTGTGGGTGCCACTTGAGGAAATGCAGCTTGGGTACAGCGCTCAGTGAAGAAATTCTTGCCTTGCCTGCACCACTTGTCCTCATTTGCCTGCTGCAGCCTGTTTGCTGTGCCAGTGCCACTGTCCTGGGGCTGTGCTGTAAAAAGAACGGCTCTGTGCAGCCACTGGTGCTGCTCCCTTGGCTGGAGCATCCCTGGGGTCACACCAGAGCAGGCAGGAGCCTTCTGCTGGAGCTGGGCACAATCCAGAGCTAAGCAATGAGGGCAATCTGGCTTTCTCTGACTCTAGCCAGAGTCTCCACTCCCAGCCTCTAACTGTAAATGCTTGGAAATCGAGAACAAATTGAGTATTCCTTTAAATTAGTCTTTATTATGGTTTATGTAAATTTAAATATTGGAAATAGCTTGAGGAGTACTAAGTGTAATCGTTTAATACACAATCCAGAAAACAAGGTTTTCTAATTATTGATAACATAATTTTTAAAAAAATCAATGTTAAGTAAGTTTTAGGTTGTTTGTATATTATAGAAAGCCTTGTAGTTCTGTGTGTAAAAAATGTCACAAAAGCTAAGAAATAAAATTTAAAAACCCAATTTAAAATTTTTAAATTTTAAAAAATTTAAATATAATTTTAAATAAAATTTAAAAACCAAACAACAACAAAACCAGACAAACAAACCAAATCCTCCAAACCCCCAGACCAACAAAACTGTCCTCCCCAAACCCTTTTCTGTTTTCCACAAGTACCTTGTGTTTAAAATTTCAGGATTGTTATTTTTGAAAGTTTGCTTTAATTTTGGTAATCTATCCACATCTTCCCCACCCCCAAATGCAAGCCTTTGAAACTGTAGATGTGTTTCCTTCTGGTGTGATTTCAAGCATCTGCAGGGTTTTACATCTCTTTTTTTGCAGTTTTTTGGCTGGTCTCCTACCAGTTGGGCCAGGAGTGTGTGTTATAAAACACCCATCTGCAGAGTCCTAGTGCTCACAGCATGTAGAAATGTAGAAATAGCAGTGCTGTAGACTGTCCTCTCATGCAGAGTTGTGATCATAAGGACTTTGGGGGACCAAAATGCACAACTGGTGAGAACTTTGCACCTACTGAAGTACCATTTAAAAATAAAATTACAGATTGGCTTAAGCAGACTGTAGCTACAGCAGAGAATGCTAAGGGAATTTTAGTACCTGTGAGCATTGACATGTGCAGTTAATGGGGATTTTGTTGTACAGACTCCTTGGACTGTAGCAGGTAGGCTTTGCAGTAGCAGAACAGTGAATTTCCTCAAGTAGATCTTGATTGAAAAACCTCCCTGGGCAGGAACCTGAAGATTTTCCCCTTGATTCAGGAGCTTTGAATGAGACAAGGAGTTGTTTAAAGTGGGAAGTGCAGGTGTCTGAAGAGCACTCAGGTAATGCTGCTAGTCTGAGATCCAGATGTATCATTTCAGAAGAGGCAATACCAAAGGATCTTGCTTGATGTGTTCTTGATTAATGTTTAATCTTGCATTTTGAATGATTCTGTCAAAAAATAATTTAGTCTCCACAGATCTTTGTTTCTGTGTGCTGACTTTGGGTGAAGTAGATGTCCCTGAACAATTCTGTGTGTGAATTAACACTGAATTGCAGAGGAGAAAATAAATACTAGGTACAAACCTCCCTGTAGGCACATAACTTGAATTAAAAGCTGCAACTTGAGAAATACATGTTTGTACTAAGGTGAATGTTTTCAAGGAGTCCATTTTCTGTTCAAGTGCTGACTCATGAATGTGGTTGGATAGGGACACTTGAGGGCATGTGATCCCTTTTTTTTTCTAAATATTTGAATGGAAGATGGTGGAGGAGCACTGGCAGAGCAAACTGTCCAAGTGGGACTTTGAGAAGCCTGGTTGTGTGTTTGAAGAACTGCCAGAGACAGGGAGGCAGCTGAGGTATGTGCTGTATCACTGGCTTGACTTGAGAGATTCTGTGACTTGGCTTTCCAGGAGAATCTGTCCTCACCAGCAGCTTTTCACATGAGAAGGAATGGGAAAAGTGGCTGTGACAGATGACTGTGTTGGAGTGAAATCTGGCTTAGACTTGACTTCAAGGAGTGTTCTTTTTTTTGCTACCTGTGTTGGTGTGTTAGAACAAGGGCATTCCCTCCTTTGGCAGCCTGTTGGTCATTACAGTTCTGTCTGGCCAAGAGCCTTAGCTCTGTTTTTATTGACCTAAGGAATGAGGAGCCTGAGAGAAGACAGAAGGATTTTACCAGCAGGGACATGTGCTTGTCACAGGTTCTTGTGCCACAGGCAAGTTCTCCAAAGGATCTAATGACCTTCCATGTACTTCCCACCTTCCATGTACAACAAGGTTTTAATAATAATGATGATAAAAAAAGGCACTTACTGGATTTGCCAGTGCACTGCTATCTGGACAGATTTATTGGTTTATATTTTTAGGTCTTGGTGGTGGCTTACTCAGTTTTCTTTAAATAGAAGTTTTTCTCCAGTTTTTGATCTGTCTTCTTCAACCAACACTGGAACTGAAGTTGTATCATGACAAATTTGATTCCCAGGTTTATCACTTTGCTGTCATTGACAGACTCTGCTTTAGGTGGATAAAGAATTGGGTGTTGTGCTGCTCTTTATTTAGTCTAAAATTAGCTTCTATTAGTTGTGTTTGTTCTCTACAGGGGAAAAGGAACAGTGTGATGTTCCAGAAGTTTATTATTTTGTTATTTTTCATTTTTAATATCACCAACAAATGTAGGAAGTGATTCTGAGACAAATTACAGAAAAGATGAGTTGTGAAGGCAAGAGAAGAACAGGACATAAAGTGGAAAAACAGATTGAGAACAATTCTGATATTGAGAAAGTTTCTGTTCTTTTTATTCTGTTGAAGGTTGGCCTCAAGTATTTGCTTTTAGGGGCATTTGAAGAGATCAATTTTCCCTTCCATTTCCTGATATTTACTCTCTCTTCATGAACAGTTCTAGCCAGTTAAAAATTATTGCAATATTAGGTTTCATACAAAAATTAGCAGGGATGATTAATTTAAGCAGAGAATACAGCTGAAGGTAGAAGCCTTGTCCAGATCCTTGTTGTTGATGCTATTGACTCATGAGGATGAAGAATTATCTACTGGAAGATTTAATCTATGTTTTCAGTACAAATATGCAAAAAAATGGTGCAGTTGTTTGGCCAAAGCCTCGTCCTTTTCAGCAAGAAGAGAAATAAGAGAATTACCAAAAAATGAGATGATCAGGAGACACAGGTGAAGCTGCAGGGAATTACACTCATTGACACATCTCTGTTGATCTTGGAGGAGATAGCAAGGGGTTGCTATTAGAAAAAACTTTTTTGTTTTTTTGGGATACCAGCTGGATACCTTAGTAAAGGCCAGAGCTACGTAGTTCAAAATTATTTTTCCTGTGTAGTAGAATAGGGACCAAGAGTTACAACATGGATTTGTTTCTGCTGGGAATTTAAAAATGTGAAAATTATTCCTGATGTAGACTTTAACATTCCCTAGACTCTATTTCCTTCTGTCTCCTGCACCCAGTCCTTCTTCATTGTCATCCCTGCAAGGGGAGGATTCCCAAAGCCAGTTCTAGGCTCGTCTCATTTCCAAATTCAGCTTTCTCTGAAGGTGTTTTTTTAATAGTTTAATTTTAACAGAAGGCCTCAAATCCAATCCCAGTCACATTCCACAAAGTAAATTTACTGTCAAGACTGAAATATAAAGAAGGAATGAGAAGTAAAATGAACTTTACATGAAATATAAATACAGCTGGACTAATCACTGCACTGATTGTAAGATTGTAGCAGGTGCAGGGCTTAAATACATAAAATACAAGTCTAACAAGATGTGAAATGCTGATAATGAAGCCCTTTCTGATTCCACTGCCAAAGTCTTGCTTAGACATCTCCCATGAATTCCTTCCTTTGTTGAGGAAATGAAATGTTTCCTCCAATTAAACCCCTTATTGTTTAGAAGTCTATTTGTTTTCTGAGTCAAAGCCTAGTTTATTATTTCTTTAATGCTTATTCTGGAGATTGCACAGGTGTGTTTCTTATAAAGTTTTTGGGTTTCTTTTTTTTTTTTTTCATTTCTTCTTTTCATATTGGCTTACAAATAGATTGAGCTGTGTGGAATCAAAGATGTGCTTGCTCTGTTCCAGCAGCCACAGTTTAACTTCCCTTTTGCTTATATCTCAGTATATACATGATATTTATTTATATATTTGTATAAATAAATGGTTCTGTAGGAGACTGACTGCTGCTTAGCCTGAATTCTGAGAATCCACAGCAGAACCTGGAATGACATTTTTGGTGGTTTTATTCTCCTTGGGCATCAACTGCTCAAGTAGAAACGTCCCTTTCATATATTCTAGGGGCATGGACTGAAGGATTTCTGTGAAGTACCATGAGAGGACATCTGTTTCATCTCTTTGACCTGCAGCTTTGCTGGTGATAGTCCTTTTTTTGAAATTTTCCCCACAAGGAAAATCAGAACTATATGGGAATATGAAGTTCACAGTGTTGAATAAGGAAGTAAAAAGTCTGAAAGAGGACAACGGATCTTGGTGTGCTTTTTCAGATCCATTTAGACTATCCTGTAAATATAATAAATCTGTTAGCTTGTGGCCATTGAATAACATTTCACTTGAGGGGTTTTGAGTTTTCCTGAATTTTCAGGAAGAGGATGGAGGTATATATGTATGAAGGATGTGAGTCTATACACATATACACTCCTACATAAATATACAAACATGTTAAGAAATCCAATTTAATCAGCACTTTGCTGCTCTCAGACACAATACTGAAATCTTCACATAACAGTCATGTAAGAGAAAAACGAAACACTATAAAATCATAGTGTAATTTAATTTTCAATTATACATTCATAAGTAATTTCCCTTGCAAGTAGTCCACTGAAAGCTGGCTTATGGAGTTATTTCAATTAGCTGTCTTCTTAAGTAATTGTAGAATGAAGTCATATATTTCAACAGTCATAAACACTGCAGTTTTGCTCTTTGAAGGGTTTTGTTGTTCTATTAGATTTTCCCTTTATGAATTCAATTTTAGTTATGCCAGAAACCAGTCAAGCTGCTTCTAGCAGTTTGTCTTGGCTGTGCTGAGGTGGTAATTGCCATAAAGAAACAAACTTTGTTTTATTCTTTTGAGGGAGCAAGGCAGAGCAAGACTATTAACTATCACTAGAAACCTGAGATGAAATCAATTAAATTATATGATCTGGATGTATTCTCATTATAATTTGCTCATGATTCACTATCTTGGCAAGAGAAAAAAAAAAACAACATCAGCAAAACCAAGTCCCTTTCTGGTCCTGGAGCTCCCACCCCTTTAAGCCAGGCTGTCAGAATGAAGTGATCAGTGCTGAGGCCACTAATTTTGATAAGACTGGTTAATGATCTGTGACTTTCTGTACAAGCTGGGCACAAACTCTTTGGCTGCATTAAAACTGTTCTAACAGCTTTTTTGAAAACCATTTTTAATGACAGCCCCAACAAAAGAATGCAAGTTAATTATCCAGAGGGGGTGGAGGGAAGAGGGGGAGATGACACACACATGCCAAGAAAATAACTTTCTGAAATGAGAGGAATTATATTAGGGTGGTTTTGTCTTGTTCAGTTTCTTTTCACAGTTTTAGACATCTTGAAAAATGACTATAACTGTTGCTTAATTTAAAATGTAGAGCAATTTTAAGCAACGCTATTTAATCTGCTTTGATTTGTTCCTTGATTTCTCTGGAAGCTTGTATGATAATGAGTGATGCTTTGAAATGTGTGAGAGATTAATGATCTCTGGTAAAAGCAAGGATTAAAAAATAGGAGCAAACTCAACCAATTGTTTTTAGTGATATCAATCAGTGCATTTTTCCTTTGCTCCTGCATGTATGGTGCTGTCTTTTTTCAAGTGAGCATTTTTGTAGGCATGCCAAGTGATTTATAGCCTTGCTTTGCATATATTATGCATTTATATATTATGCATTTATACATTATGCATTTTATAGCATACCTTTGAGTTCAGCTTCGAAATACCACATGTACACAGTTTGGATATGTCAGATGATGTTATTGTCTTCCAGAAGTACCTGGCACAATGTGGTTGGGTTCCAGGTGATCTGAGGATGTCCTGATTACCAAAACCTCTCCTGCAAATCTGTCTGTGCAAGTCCTTAAGGTCAGAAGCATAGCTGAGCAAGTATTCAGTGAGGTAGACAGTGTTGTTTCCCTCTTTTATGGCATGCCCCTGTGTATTGTGAGACAGAGCACACAGCTGTTTGATACACAAGCACTGAGTCATGATAGGGAAAAACAAACCTCTGATTAGGAAACCACAATATCTGTTTGTTAAAAGAACCTGGCCATGGATATGCAGCCGTCAGTTGGAATTGAAGCACTGGGTTTGACCATGGAGATGCAAACTGGCTTCAAGATGCCAAACACTTCCATGTGGAAATCTCTGCACCTCCCCAAGTTCCATGCATCAGGAATGTTGCCAGGATCTTTAATTTTGCATTGTTATTTCCCACATGAGTAAAACTGAGTTTATGTTTAAGTAATGAGATGCTGTCAAGAGTACAGGGAGCTTCTCTTTCTGTTTTGATTAAGGCAGCAGACAGGTGACGTAGCCTGGGGACAGCTTCCAAGGAGAAACCCTGACCATGAGGTCTCCAACTGTGCTTGATCAGGTCTTAATTCAGCCCCCTCTGCTTGCTGGCCTCTCAGCCCCATTTATATCCCTACTCTTCTCCTGGTAACTTTCCACTGCTCTTGGCTCACTCTACATGTTCTACTTTAGTCCTTTGTCTCAAATTTAGCCAGGCAGGAGTGTTCCTGTTCCAGGTCACCAGGCTGGGTCACAGCAGATGCTGAGGTTCCCTGTGGGACACCCCAAGGGGGGTTCCTGGTGCAGGGCAGGATGGGCAGGCTCAAGAGAAGCTGAGCAAACAGATGAGGGAAGATCCTTCTTGTACCCCTGTGTGTCGGCTGAGGTTTAATGTGTAATTAACAATTGTGTGGAAGATATCTGGTTGGGAGAACGTTTCATTTAAAATCTTTGAATGAATTAATTAATTAAACTTGGGAATTCTGTGTGCCTGCACTATGATTCTGATTTTTTTCTTTTTAGATTAAGTTTTTAATTCAGTTTAGAAGTTACAGGTTGTAGGTCACAGTACAGCTAGTCTGTACCTGGACAAGGTAAACCAGTCCATAAAAAATCCAATTCAGCTGACCTGGCTCGTTCTAAAAAAGAGACAGAACAAATCCCTGGGTGAACAATGATAGGACAGGTTTGAACCCAAACAGGGACCCTCAGCCAACGCTGTTCAAACCTAGATACAGAAACACCACTGGCCAGAGATCTGGGTGGAGAGAGACCCCAAGCAATCAGCTGTCTAGACCTGGGAAATTCAAACACCCTATAAAGGGACACCCATAATCAAGCCATTGCTGTTTGCTGAGGGTGCTTGGTGTGTTTGTCATTGTCTCTGACCAATGAGCCCATGTGACAGTCACAGGGTGGCTTGGAAGGAAAATGCTGTGTGCTGTAGGGAACTTGAATTCTTGAATCCTGTTACTCTGACTGGAGCTGTGGTGTTGCCATGCTTAGCTCTACAGCCCAGGAGTGTATTACAGCTGCTGCCATGGAGGTTATGAGCGTGGCACTGTTCAGTTCCTGTGCAGGAGCTTTTTGGCACCTGGCAGAGTCCCAGCAATCCGATGCTGACCAGGTCTGAGCAGCAAGTTCACTGCAGGGGCACTTGGAATGACAGTCTGCAGTCCTGGAGTCCCTGAGGAGTCTGGGTGTGTTGGAGAAAAGGAGGAACTGGTACAATCTGTGTGTGTTTGTGGTGGCCTTCAGGACACAGACTAAAGGAGGGAGTGAACTTGGGGTTTTGGAGATTGGGGTGATAGCTTCACACAGGTTCCTTTGAGTCTTTATTTTAGTGGGGACAAAAGTCCTCTTGCACATCTGTTAACTTCTTAGATGTCAGTGGCCTAAAAATAACGCACACTGGAGCAGTGTGATGCCTAAATAATACAGACAAGGGAAAGGGGGAGCTGCTGATTTTATCTACTGAAAACATGCTTAAAGGATATAGATCTCTAAGATGCCACAAAGACATGTGTTGTTATCAGAAGTGAAGTGGTGATCATCATGCAAAGGAACCAAACCATAACCTCACCAGCTGTTTTAGCACGACCTCCTGGAACCCAGCACACTGTTTCAATTTAATATCCCACGTTCATTATGTTAATCAACAGCCATTAAGTGCTAGTGATAATATCTGTCCTGATGTAGCTGCATGACATTAGGCCATTTGGCCAAATATGGTGTTGCATTTAACTGCTTAATTACACAGAGGAGTATTATTCATATTGATATGTCGTAGACAGTTGGCATTGAGAGAAAGGAAAGGCATTGTATAATCTATACAAATCAGGGTTTATGATCTGGAAAAAAGAAAAATAATCTTTACATACACATGGAGTGTTATTTGCTAATAGAAAGTACGTAGCATGTTGAATTAAGTTACAATTATTTTTCGTAGCAAGTCAATAAACTAAGCCACTGTTCTTCAGTGCACTAGCATAACTAAATTGCTTCCTTATGATTCACTGCACTGACTATCAGATATATGATTACCCCCATCTTATTTCCTACCTACTTGCAAATACATTCATAATTCTGAAAAGATCACCCATTCAAGTGTTTTTATCCTGTTATGCCACAAATTGCTGTGCTTTCATCCCATTATGAAAGTTAATTTTTTGTTCTGCAAATTTGAATAGAATTTGCTTTGCTGCCTTTTTTTTCCTGTTTGTTTGGGGGTTTTTTGGTTTTTTTTTTGTTTTTTTTTTTTTTTTTTAATTTTTTTTCTTATCAGGTGTCTTGAATGCTGGCAACAAAGTCTGTCATCTACTGAAATTGCTAAATAGTGATATATCTCAGCTTCTTACAGTGCACTGTTTTATCTTATTCTCATTTCTATCAATCAATGGCTTTAAGTGCTATTTGCCTTGCTTATATGACTCTTAAAAATGAAAGGTATTTCCAAGCATTTCTGAAAAACTTTATATCTAAAGATTTTCTGCTGTGAATGGCAAAGGTGAGCCCTGCAGAGGCATCTCAGGAGTCATTGGTAGTCGGTGACACAGGCAAATGAACCCACAGAGCATGTTTGTTTGTCTTTCATAAATTAAAACTGACAGCAGCTTAAAAATCTGCAGCCAACGCATAAAAGCAATAAATCTGTATTTACATAGAATGAAAGGAGATGGTGTTTGTTCGTAAATTCATAATCCATGTAGGCTGTGTGCCTGATAGCCTGGAACTGGCTGAGTGCCTAAATAAATGAGTGGGAAGGACAATTTACCTTCCTGTGGAATATTCCACAGAAGTGAAAACCTGTCATTTTTGCAGTGTAAGACCAAAGGCACCAGATGGTTTTGATTTTTTTTTGGTTTCTTTTGTTGAGGAAATGACAGATCACTGTGGTGTTGAACCTTTTTAAAAGCAGTATTTTTTAGGGACCTTGCTTATTTGATTTTTCTTTTAATTGGGATCATCTGCAAGGTGAAGGGTAAATTATAATGGCATAATCTGTATATTTTGCTCAAGCTGGAATAGATTTATTACCCATTAAAACTTATGACTGCTCTCAGCATGGGGAGTTTTAATGTACCCCTTGCTGCAGTCACTGCAATGTCCTGACAGTGCTGGGAGATGCTGGGGCAGTCACTCAGAAATGGTTACTGCACACTTTGTCTCACAAAGCTTCCCTGCTGCCCATGACGAGGAGTCAGTCAGTTTTGTCTCAAATTGTGCTGGGACAGCATCTCTGTATGCAGTAAACAAGATGGATTTCAGGGGAAGAGTCACATCCACACCAACAGCTGGATGGGGACAAATAAAAAAGATGTGTTGCACTGGCTGAACTTGGATGTTTCACTTGGCTCTGTGCTCCCAAGTGCATTCCATGGCTGCAGCCAGGATCTTGTATCAGGAACATCAAGACAGCTGTGACAGTCTGGGGGCTCCTCTAGGGTAAGGAAAATCACCTTTGGAAGGGCTGCTCCTGTGTGTGCCAGCAGGAACAAAGCTGTCCTGGCCATTGGGGTTTTGGTTTGGTTTTTCTTTTTTGGCTGTGTGTGAAGACACATCAATTTGGCCAAATTGAAGAGATTTCCTGGAGCCTCTGCTCATCCACAATTGGTTTCTGCCCCAACAAACTACTGTTGAGGTCAATAAGGTTATGTCACCTTACTGGGAATTGATTTTTTGGGGGACAAAATTGTATCCTGTGTTAATGAATATGCTCAAATCATTTCCACTGGCACAAAGGTGTGCCTGTGTGTGCCAAGTGAAACATCCTGAGTAAGTGTAAGCCGTTCAGAGCAAAACGATTCATCCTAAATTAGATAAAAACTGGCATAGATCAGTGGTAAATTTAGTCTGCTGGATCAATGCAAAAATGTTTGGGTGATTGGATCTGACCTGGCCTCAGGCTCAGGGACATTGCCCTGTTCATTGCCTGGTTGGCTGTGTGGGACATTGAACATCTGGCTCACAGGATGCTGTGTATGAGCTAATGGTGACACTGACATTCTCTTTATTGGTTTCTGTATCTTTGGAGCCCGTTCCAGTGGACCTGCTGAAGTCATTGACTCATTGGGAGGCCAACTTTGAAATCTGAAATTATTACATTGATACTTCCCTCCTGGAACTGACATTCAAGTGATGGGGCAATGGAGGAAACAGGAATTATTTAGGGTACAAGAGCAATCCTCCAGAAAGAAATAAGATCATTTCTGCTGCTTGCCACTTCTCAGTTTGTGGCAGTTGAGAAAGATATTGTATCTGTCAATAAAGCTGTTTTGAGATGGTATCTATAAAAATATTTGTGTGAATTCATAATGTAAGAAACAAAACATTGGTATGAAAAATAACTCTTGTTTTGGGGTTTTTTGGTTTTAGTTTTGGTTTTTGGGGGTTTGTTTGTTTGTTTGTTTGTGTGTTGGATTTTTTTTTGGAGGGGGGGTTAAAAAAACCCATGTACTTATTTTCTGACAAGTTAGGAAAACAAATGATGTCAAAATAAGAGATCCAGAAGCTAAGAATGTACCTATAGATTGAAAGGAATATGTTCAAAACAGTTGCAAAACACCTATCTCTTTGGAGATTATATCAGTTTTGCATTATTTCGGGGACAGATAATTGAATGTTTTAGCTGGAATTTCTTTTAAAGGACTTTTAAATTCTCAGAGTTTGAAAATAATAGATCAGGCCAAGTGTATTTCTATAATTCAGTAATTTGGAGTGAATAATGGAGGTGAAGTTTTTGTGTCTGAACACAGAAACATATGCATATTAGTGTATACATGAGCTGTGTGCATATTATGTGCATATATTTACATTTCTGCTGTAATACCTTCTAATTGAAAAAAACCTGTGCTACAGCAGTCAGTGGAATATGTGGAAGTAGACAGGATTTAGGTACCAAAATGTGATCAGTTTTTGTATTACTTCAGCATTTTCAAGGTGCAAGGTGTGTAATAATCGCTTCAGATGCTATGCGTAATTAAATTATTCAAATGTATTCCACTTTCCAGGTTTCAAGGTCATGGTGATATATTAGATATTCCATTTCTTTTGTTATCATGTAGGTAGTGTGGACCACTTACAGAAGAAAACTTCTATTAGAACAAATGAATATGTAACCAGGTGAACTTAAGAAATAGTCATCTTAAATAATTACAAAGTGAAGCAGAGCCTGATGTGAACAAGCCTTTTCCCTTGTTTGCTTTCTTCAGGATGGTTAAAGGTGTTTTAAATGCATTATTTGTGCTGTATCCCTATGACACAGTAATAGTGAAATTAGCTTTGTAAACCTCATTTTCAAACAGTGATGCATTTTTAAAAAGAATATTATTCAAGTGAAACCAAATGTCACCTTGACTAAGGCTGCTTAATGCAGCATATAGGTGAAGTGCTCATCTTATTCTCATTCTGAGTGGCAACTGTTTTTTTTTTTTTTTTTCCTTGGAAAGGGGACAAAACTCACACTGTCTCATGACTGCAATGCTGAAAAGAGCAAAGTCACAAAACTCTGCAGGATCCTTCATTTTCTTAGCTGTAGTTATGTTTATTGAGGTCATTTATTTCTGGGTAGGTCTGTATTGCACTCTGACAAACAAGTTTGATATAATCTCTTCTAAAAATCCAATCAGCCTTGTAAATGAAGAAGTCTGTGCTTACTGCTGTGCTAATATCTCTTCAAATTTGCTAATTTTGAACATTAGTAAAATCTCTTACAATATGTGGTATTTTGAGACAGATCCTGAGAGACATTAGAAATTAATAATGATGATTGTGGCTGGAGACATACAGTTCTATATTAATCAGGCAGCATTGCTTATGTACTAACAAGATATGACTGATGCACCGTGGTGCTTTACAGGAGATTTGGAAAGTCTGTGCTTTGATTATGGATAATCAAAGATTTTTGTTTATGTATTGGTTCTCAAGACACTCAGGATGCAAATCACAGACTCTCTCAGAAGATGCCTTTAGGAGAGGATTGCCAGTGTGGTGTTTGGAGGGAAAGTAAATGAAAATTAATCACTGGGCAGTGCTGGTTATAGACAGGCCAAAAGAAGGCTGCAGACTTTCATCTCCTTGTTAATTTTTTTCTGGCTCTATTAAATAATGTGCTGCACTCTCCACACCCAAGAACCATGAAAATATGTGTTCCTCTGACAGAAATTCTTGTTTATATTCTTAACCATGGAGAACCACAGTTTACTATATACCCACAGTCCGGGCTTTAATTTTTGGACAGCTAGGTGGTGCTGCTTGAATAGCTGCTATATAATTATTTTTAAATCTTATTATCATAATGTTAAGTCAGAGGTCAAGATTCAGAGATATCTGAGAGGGAATGCAGATTTTCTGCATGTCCCAGGAGACATAAATTGCAGGAAAAAGAGTACGTCTTTCCTGCACTTGATCTGGTGCTTTCTTCTGGTGAGGTTGATAAAACCCACAGCTGTAATATTAAAATTAATTAAAAGAAAACTAGTAGGAATTTTTTTCATGGATGGCAGAGATGTGGGGAGGGGTTTCAGGTAAATTGAGGAAGGATGAGAGGCAGTGAACAATAGCAAAGCTACTGAAGTATTTTCATCAGAATCACAGGAAATGAGGATTATAGGTGGAATATAACAGCAGATAGTGGAAGAGCTTTTGGAGGTGTTCCTCCAAAGTGGGAGCAAGGTTTGGAGAAGTTAGAGAGGTACTTGGTGAGCAGTGTAACTGTGGGCCAGCGCTGCTCTGAGGGCAGATGGGAAGGGAGGGTTTATTTTTCAGCAGTAAATGAATAATTATAACTGGAATGAATATGAATCACGAAGGGCTGTGCGAGTGAAGTCAGGTACCTTGTGTGTTGGGGGCAGCTCTGAGTGGCTGCCAGGTAGTTGGAGTTGCAGACTAGGAAAATAAAAATTAATTAGGTTATTATTATTTAAATAATAATTATAAGAATTTACATAAGAAACAAAGACACCACAAGCAGTGTCAGAAAATTCAGTGTAAAACTGAGTTTTCACTTTTTGTTTTGAGAATTATGAATTTAAATTATTGTTTCAGTTGAGGGAACAACAAATGCTTTATCTGTGCACTTTATTAAAAAGTGCTCTGCAGCTTCCCAAAGTTAATAGCAACTTCCTTTTGTGCAGAAGATTTTGAAGCATAAATATAAAAGATAGTGCCAGTGAAGGGAGGGAAGATGATGTCCTAGGCTTTGAGGTTATATCAAAAGCAGGCACAGCAAATAGGGAGCTGCCTTGTGAAACAGGAAAATGGTGATTCAAGCTGCATTGTCAGGACTGGAATGTTTTCAAGGAACTTGGTTTTGTTTATGTGCAAGGGTTTGCTTTCATATGCACTTCTCATAGTTTCTCATGTCAAGCCATTCCTCTGCCATCTTAATGTTTATTATTTCACCTCCAAAGGCAGATGGGTGATAGCTCATCATTACCATTGGCATTCCCTGGAGAATACCTGGTGGTGAATTCTTTCTCTCCTTGGGAAATGGAAGATACATTAAAATGGCAGCCTTTCAGTCCTCTACTCTCATTCTAGCATCCCTATCCACAGGGCATGGAATTTATGTCTGTAACATTTGTGCTTACTGCTTGGCTGTAAAAGTGCTGGGTAAGACTTACACAATTATGTGCCATAGCTTGCTTTAAATTGCTGTGCTTTATGGAAGACAGCTATCATACAAGTTTGTTGTAGTAATAATCAGGCAGATATTTTTTAAAGTATATTTTTAGCATTAGAATACTGATATTTCACAAATTCTCAGTGGTATAAATAAATCTAAGGCTTCCTTTTGTGTATATGAATATTTTACATTCAGACATGTACAAGCATATATGTAAAACATTCACTAACATATCTGTAAAATAATAGATAAAGACTAATGCATTTAAAGCAGAGCAAGAGCTGAGCAGAATATTTGGGTGTTGTAAACTGTCACACCTTCAATGGGTTTGACTGAATTTATGCTGTTTGGATCATACAGAACTAATTGAGTCTCCTTGCACAGGCAAGTATTGACATATAAGTGTTTCAGAAGGTAATTTGAGGGTTGCTAATGCATTGCTGGGAGCTCCTTTGACTTTCAAAGGTGCTTCCATAGATATGAAGGAGAAGAGAGACTTTTTCACACTCATCTTTTTACCAAGTTTCTGCCAAAATGTGAAATATCAAGAAGCATGCTATTATCATTAAAGGCTGTCCTGTTAATTAATTAGTTGGTGTATTCTAACTCTCTTGACTTAAAAAAAAAATCAAACTCAGTGATTTGAAAAGTGTTAGCAGTTTCCAGCTTATGCACTGATCCATGGTGTTGATTCTTTGAATTCAGCTTGTTGGGAATTATTCCTTCAGTAGGTATGTTTCCACCACACATTTTGATAATTAGGAGTTGAAAACTTTTATGTCACATGTTAGAATTACAAAGAGAGCAATAAAGTTGTAAAATAAATTGGTGTTGACTGTGTTGACATTAAATATGAAAAATGTGACATTTACTGGGTTCGAATTTAAATGTCAAAATACGGGGATGAAAAATTTATGATTTTAAGTTGACTTAAACCTAAATACATGGGAGTTAGACTGAATTTAACCTAAGAACTATGGGGATTCTGCTTGAATCATGAACAGGTGGTTTTCTTTTTTCCTGCATAGCTCCAAAGTTCTCTTGAATGTCTCTTTCATTTTGCAGCTGAGATGTGATCATCATCCTGTTCAAAACACTCAGCTTCTTTGCAATATTTATCTTGATCTGTATCAATATATTAATGTCCTGCTGTCACAAGGACAATGTATCAAAATATTAATGGCAGATTAATTGATGGCCATGATGCTGAGCACCCAAGGGCAGTCCTCAGCCACAATTTCTCCTTGAGCTCCAGACAGTTCTCACTCCTGATTTCCATGGCTCTTTCCCTGTCAGATTCTCCAGAGGAGCAGTGCAGCAAGTTTCTTTTTCTCACTTTAAATATATATTTTTTTTTCTGGGGTGATTAACTAATATCTTTCCTGTGCTGGATTCAAAGAAAATGTTCTTGAATGTCGTGAACACTATTTAACACTTCCAAATTGAAGGAAGAAATGGTGTGAAAAGCAATAGTTTCCAAGAATTGTAAAAGAGCAAGTGGTTGTTTTGATAGGTGTTCAAGCTTGCCAAAATGAAAGGTATTCAACCTGAGAATTAATATTTCACACTACAAGATAAGAAATAGTGTGTTTACATAAAGCTATTTATTTTATCTTTTAAGCTTACCTTGTGTTTGGCATCTTCTCAGATGTAATAATGAAAATTCATCTGATCGAAGAAAAAGGGCATGCTGCCTAATAAAATTGTTGCTGCTCATTTGTATTTTGATTAATGACTGCTTCAAAAGGTGATTTTTAATATTTGGTGTCAAGTAGAGTTAGAAGAAGGTTTCTGATGAGGAAAATCTTATGATCTGACTTCTGTGGGTGTGTGAAGGGAAGGAGACATGAACACAGGGAGAAAGGTGAAAGGAAAAGACAACAAATGGCTATAAACTGTCTGGGAATCCATTTGGGTTGGAGGATAAAGACTAATGAGAGGTGAAAAGTTAAGCAGCACCCCTCAGTAATTTGTCTCGTTATCTCAGATAATACTGAAGGGCAATACTAAAACTTTTGAGAAGTTGTATACCCCTTACATTTATTATTTTTAATGTGATTTTTTTTTCATTGTCTCATTTGTAAGATGGCAGGACTGGGTTCTTTCTAGCACAAAACTTGTATTCATTTGCTCTCCAGTGAAAGCTCACCTCATCAAACATCTCCCACACTGCACTGATAGAAGTTCAGCAGAAGTTGGCTCAGGTTTCCATGCAGAACTGACACTTATTTTAACCTGTTTAACTTGACATTGTGAATAGAATCATGTTCAATGTTGCCTCTTCTTAGTCAGGGCTGACAAGATCCAGAAAATCTATTGTTTCTTACCGTATAAAACACAATTCTTCACTACCTGTGATGTGAACATACGATCTAGAAATTCAGTTTTCTTTTCTAGAATAAATAATCTGCAAATCCTTAACCTATGTCCTAGAGTGATGAATTAACCTTTCCCTGACACTGAAGTATAATCTTTTTCACTCCTTCCCAGTACATAATTTAGTAAAATGGAAATAAAGTGGCTTGGTGGAAAAAGATATCACTAAGGCTCTCTTAAACTTGACTGTTCAGCTGCTCAGAGATATCAAACATCCTACATGAGCAGCTTCCTCAGTGGATCACAGGCTAGTACAAAAGTTCTTTGCCACTCTATAATAAAGCTATGTATTTAGATGAAATACAGAATATTTTTCATTGAAGTTTCTCTCAAGTCATTGTGCTTTAATGCTAGGGTGTTGCTTCACGTTATTTTTCCATGAGTTTATTTACTAGGATCATAAAATCACTTCCCTCATTTTAATGAGCACTACAGCTGAGAAATTGAAACTCAGTTTAATATGAAATATTAGTTCAGGTTCTGCAAAGAAATGGTAGGGTATGTTTTGGAAAACAGCCTTTGTCATTTATTTCTTTTAATGCTAATAGTCTTGTTCAATAGATATTTATGTATCACTAGGAAAGAAAGAAAAGAAATTGAAATAGCCTTGATAACCATAACAAATCAGGGCAAGAAAATAATAATAATCCAAAGGAAATTCTCATTAAGGAGAGTCTCATGGAGAAGTTTTCTCACAAGAGCAAATATAGCAGCAGGGACAGTACTTCTGAACAGTTGTTGTTTTGTAATATTGGATATTGTAGGACTGAGCAGAATCAAGCAAATAAAGCTCTTCACAGCTGAATAACTACTGGGACATCAACTTGTGCAGCTGCCTCTCTGATCTCTAGCAAGTGTTTATTAAAGTTTCTGACTTTGGTGCATGATCAGACACGTTCTCAGTATCAGTGAGAGGTGGTGGAAACTGCCCTCAAAGTCATTGTACGTGAATAAATTAGGTGGATGTGATTTTCTTTACACTTCCTAATGCCTGTTTATCTCAAAAGCCTAAAAAGTTATTTCAATCAGATTTTCCAAAGGCAAAAGGAAAAAAACCACTTTGATACAAGAAAGATAAAACTTTGTTCAGAATATCAAAATTTTATTGTCACAGGAAGCAACTTTTTCTTCAAATTAAAAAAAAAAAATCAAGAAATTCCAACTGGACTTGTAAAAATGGTCTTTAAAATTGTATGGCTGAAAGGAATGATTTATATGCTGAAAGAGGACAACTCTCTCTTTGGTTTGCTGGAGATTTATATGGAGGTGGTGCTGATCCATGGTGCCACCAAACTCCAACAGCATTTGTCCTCAGCTGTCAGAATGGTTTTGTTAATTTGCCAAAGCCAAAAGCTCACGGTGTCAGCTGGAAACCTTTCTTCTCACTCGAGGTAGCTGAATCTGCCATGAGAGGATGGAAATGGAAAGAGAATGAGAGCTCTTAGTTACAAGTGGAGTCCCAGGCTAATGGTCAATATTTGCAAAATGTTCTTTCTTTCCTCCTAATTAGCAATTGTAGAGTCAGCACTGCAGAGTGTCTGGGCAGCTTTCATTTTCCTCATGTCTGGGTCACATACAATCTATGCTTCCTGTGAGCCCTAAATTCCTTAAATCAGTTCTTTCAGTAAATCAAAGAATCAAGGAGGCAACAAAAGCCACTCTCTACAGCTTCTCTATCAGAAGATATTCCGTGATTAATGTCAGGAAAATTTTGTGTTTTACCACAGAGGTTTGCTCATCCTCTGCTTTTCTAAACTTAACACTTCTTTTCCAGCCCTCAGCTGCACAAGTAGCTGTCAACAGCACTCAAATTTAATAGCAAACCAGCTGATATTTTGTAGTTAATAATTTTTAACGATTTTTACCTGCTCTTAAGATACATTTTAATTAGGTGCTAAAAGATGAGCTGGCTTGTTACTGTCACAATATTCTAAAATCCTCCTGCTCCATACAAAAAAAATTTCCAACCACACCTTTCCTGTCTGGGGATCAGAACTTGGAGAGAAACTTCCTTGGAGAATCTGTCATAGAGTGTTGTGCCCACAGCTGCTGGGTTAAATCGTCACTCTAGTGATGTGAAATGTCACACTTTGATTTTAGCCATTGTAATTGGTCTTTTTTTCATTTTCTCTTCCTGGTGACTTCCTGTAACCACACTCTTTTTGCTTTCTCTGACCTCTCTTGGGTTTCATTATATCTGAGTCTGGAATTCCTTTTATAAAAGTTTTTAAAGCATTTCCAGCCTCAAAACCACAGAGGCAAATAAAAAGTGTGGGGGTTTGTTTGTTTTTTGTTGTTGTTTTCCCCATCAAGGTGTATTAATGTTCCTCTGTTAAATCGTGGTGGAT
>VZSR01000479.1:2541754-2592584 GCA_013398615.1 Brachypodius melanocephalos
AATCATATCTATAGGGTCTCTCTGTCTCACCATTCCCAACATTCCTCCATCCTCACATCAGCAGCTATAACAGGAAGAGTCTATTTTACTCTAAAATTGTATCAGAAGCCTCTCCAGGGTGGCTGTGGTATGCCTGGGTCACTTTCAGGTTTTTCAGGGTCTGGGAGCTTCTTTTAGTCAGCAATGGGAGCTCTGTGCACAGTGATGGCTCTCTGGGTGCTCCTGTGCCCTCTCTGTCACCCTGTGCTGCCTCAAGCAGGATTTAGTTGCTGTCTCTCCAGTCATCTCTGGGTTAAATTTTGATGCAGGAGGAAGGGAGCAAGGCTCCAGAAATCCCAGGAATCTGACAAAGTGCAAACTATTTACACAAACAACTTACAAAGTGTGCAAGGAAGCGCAGAAATACTTTATCTGCCAATAAATATTTCAGTGGCAGATCTTTAATTTCTCTGTTGAGGCTTTCATTTAATCTTTGTATCCTTGTGTTTATGATTCCTCCCTGCCCTCTATTCTGTATGTCTTCTGAGGCTGGATTTTATTTATGGGGACTGTTTTCAGTTTTTCAAGAGCAAATTCACTACTATGTTCTTTCTCTTTCTGAAGAACTCCAGAAGATGAAGACTCCTGCCCACACAAGAAAGGAATGCTGAATCATATTCCTATTAGACACATCTTCATGAGCATTTGTCAAACTATTCATTTAATCTGGAGCCTGGAGCAATGAGAGTTTATGAATGAAACTCCCAGGACCAGGATCTTCCCTGCCATATGTCACTGCTTCCCTGAAGAGAGTTGGAGATTGATACATGAAAATTTGCTTTTAAAACAATTTCTCGGTGTGTTGTGGTTTTGGCCCAGCAATAGTGCAGGCTGAGTAAGCAACTATTTTTCCTGTTTAGGTAGAGCCTTTAAAATAAGTCTGTATAAAAAATGTATACAGACAGATACACAGATATATGGGAGCTATCAATAACTATCTTAAATGCAACAGGAAATTTATCTAGAAATTAGCTTGACAGGAATTTCTGAACTAAAGAAAAGTTTTCAATAGCATAGCTATAGTCAAGGCTTATCCATTTTGTTACCTCTCCATATTTCTCTATTCATGATTTATTAATTTTATTTTTATATCTCTAAAAAGCCTTTTAGATTGCTAAAAGTAGTTGATAGTCATGGTAACTTTTGATATGTTACATGGTAAAAGGTATGAATGGGTTTATTTTCTGTTTTTACAAATGACAACCGTTGAACCATGCTGAGTACTCCAGATTAGAAGTGAGATGAAAATTCCTGACCAGAACCTACAAATGAGAACATCTTTCAGGTATTTCTAAGGAATTTGTTACTTAACATAATTTTTGTATTAGGACACAGAAATTCAATTGGTAATGTTACTTATTTGGATCAATTATAATGAAGAGTCTTTGTATGAGATGCATGTATTCACACTGCCCTTTCATACTGTAAGTCATATGGAGGAAGAAAGTGAAAAAATAAAAAGGATTAATCCAGAAGCAATGGTGTCCCAATCTCCCATTTTCTGTTTCAATATGCTGTTTCTTATCTCTTGTCCTGTGAATGCCTGAATTTCATCTTGGTAAGCAGAGCAGCTTCTCCCACTTCTAATCCAGCTATGACTCTAAATCTGTACTTCTGGAAGAGTTTTATAGCAGTAATGAATTATAATGAAATCCAGTGGTATTGTGCTAATGAGTTGAGTCCTTGAAACCTGAGGTAAATTGTTCAAGGACCCATTTTGGTTTTGAATGAAATAATTTTCAGGTGTTTCTGACTAACACATAATCAAACCATGTTTTGACTGTCTAATCTACCAAGTATTGGTGCAGCATGAAAGAAAGTTTATGTTGCATTTTCAATTCACAGGGTAACAAAGGGATATTTGGTTTTGTTTGGATTTATCTCCTTCCTTAGTAGCAGTCTGAAGATAGTTCTCAAGTATTTGCATTTTTTCTCCTAGGCAAGCAGTGACTTGCAAGAGAGCTGTATTTGAATTAGCTTTTTCTAATTCTGAGAGATGGAGAATAACTTGAAAATGGATTGCATCGAGATATTTGTCATGCACACTGTTGCTATTACAGTAATGGACAGCCCAGCTTCAATTTATGCACTAACAGCAGCTCTTCTGACAAGAAACACACCAAGGCTAAAACAGGCATGACAAGAATGGAAATGGCTGGGCAGAAAGCACCATAATCAATGATAAATAAATCTGTAAAAGTGGTAGGGGCTGTGTTTTGGGTTTGTGCTGCAAACAGTGTTGATAAGGCAGGGCTCACACAGAGTTAGGACCTTTTCTGCTCCTCACCCCACCCCACCTGGCCTGGACAAGGAGCTGGGAAGGGGATACAGTTGGGAAAGCTGACCCCAAGTGACCACAGGGATTCTCTAGATTCATGGAATGTCAGCACATAAACTCAGGGAAGGAGGAGGAAGGGAGGGGTTTTTCTGTTTGATGGCATTTGCCTTCCCAAGTCACCGTTCCAGGTGATGGAGCCCTGATGTCCCTGGGATGCTGAACACCTGCCTGCCCATGGGAAGTGGTAAATTTGGCTTGGCCTGTGTGTGCAGCTTTTGCTTTACCTATAGAACTGCCTTGACATCAATCCATGAGCATTCCCACTTTTGCTCCTCTGATTCTTTATCCTGACCCACTGGAGGGGACAGTGGCTATAGCTGGGGTTAAACCATGGCACAGGTGAGGTGAAAATTAATGTATTTGGGAGATGTGTCTGGATTCTGAGGCTATTTCCATGACAGCTGTAATGTGCTAAGCAAATATAAGGATAGGATTTAAGGGAATAAATTAATTTTGACATTTAAATTCAGAGTCCTTTCAATAAATTTCCAGAGATTCAGAAAAATGTGAAGACCAACCTAATCAATCCCAAATTCTGTGTATCTGGTTTATATAAAAACAAGTAAAGATATCTTTGTGTCTTTCAAAATCTGTCAGCTCAGGAAGCCTGTAGAGAAGACTTTCCAAAAAGGGAAGTTTTAAAAGCAAGCTTGTTCTGTGCAAGGTTGTGTTTAATTCCTGGCTGACTTCAAAGACACTGAATGTCAAACTGCACTGGGAAAGCCTCCCTACATAATTAGAGGCTCAGATTGGCTGGAAGGACTCAGTGGTGTCTTTTATTGCCAAAGAGAGCAATTTAATTACTGCCCATGTACCCTGTTGGGTCTGACTGAAGCCCTGTGTTACTGGAATAAATCTGATTAGAGAAATATTTCTACAAAACCATCATCTTCACCTTCCTCAACCACTCTTGGATGGGGCCTTTTTCTCCATCTCCTGCTTTTCATTTTCACACTTGTATACCACAAAGAGGCTTCTGAATAGTTTTGTTGAGGCGGTAATGACACAATAAATCAAAACTTACTTTTAATGATTGATTTTGTATCACAGTGAGCTTTTTCAAAGCTTTTTTTTTTGTTTGTTTTAGCTATTAAAAGTTTCTCATGTAACTTAAATATCATAAAATATTTCTGTCTGCCTGTTATTGATTGATGGAGATTTTCAGCCAACATTTAGATGTTGCCCTTCTCAAACTCTCGACTGTGTTGTTATTCCTGTTGTACAGGTAGGGAATTGAGGCTCAGGAAAGCTCCACAATTTGTGTGAGGTCACAGAAAAGACTGAAGTGAGGGCTCTGACAGATGATCACAAACCTGTCCATCTTGTGTTCAAGAATCATTTCACACTCTGTTGAAGCAGCAGCTTCCTTAGGTTGTAATTTTTATTTCTCAATCCTCATTTCAGGTTTCTTCATTGTTCACAGTCCCTGTGTGGAGTGTGGTGACACCTTGGGGATGGTGTGAGAGTAAATGAAGTGAGCAAAAGTGAGGGGTCCCATGGCTCCAGAACCAGCCCCTGTAAGCATGTGTGTCACCTGAAAAAAGGTACAACTGGAAATGAATAATGCTGTCAGTGTTTATCTGGTGACCATTTTTTTTAATATTTATGTTTATATTTTTGAACAGGAATATAAACTGTGCAGCTGTCCCTCCCCCAGAAAGCTCAAGTCTTACAACATCTTTATTTCACAAGCCAGGAGTTACCTAAGAGCAGAAGTTATGTGAGACTCCAGTGAAGTTCAAATGTCCAGTTCCATTAAATCTCGATGCTTAATCTTTGCTCTCGTTCCTTGCAAAAGCTAATGATTTCTCTATTGTTAATCTGAATAATATAATTTTATGTGCTTTTAAATCCATCTATTTTAAAAAGAAATGTAAACAAAAGGTAGCAATCAAAAAATCTTTATACTTTATAGAGCATAATATTTGAAACTCTCTTTGGAAATCTTGTGACCAGATATTTCAAGCACTATTAGCTGTGCAGAAAATAGAAATTTTGGCAGGCAGGGAACATAGGAAAAAAAAAGCTGTAACAGATCCAGTGGCATTTTCAAAGTGATCTTTGATGAGGAGGTTAATAGAATTTATGAACTGTACTGCTTTAAATTCTTGTAACAATTCCCATCATAATTACAACAAATGTATCACAAAAGGTTCAGAGATTAATTTAGTTTATGTGAGTATCCAAAAGTTTACAAGCTTATTCAGGGCATACACACATTCTGAAATGGCAGACTTGGACTTCAAATCTTAGAAATGTTTCTCTTGAGGATTCTGGCACTTCTAGTTTGGGTCAATATTTCTGTAATACCACAACTGTACCCCTTCTGCTCCTGCCTGGGGTACAAATGAAGGGTATGTGTAGGCTAAAAAAAAAAAGTAAAACAAAACAGAAAACCAAAACCCAGCAAAATAAAACCAACTGAAATGCCTGAAAAAAAAATCTTCAAAATCTCCTAAATAAGAGTAATTTAGTTTTGTCTGGAAGAGGAGCTTCATCATGCTCAAACAGCTCTCCTTTACTCTCATGGATAATCCAACATTTGTGCACAAGTATATGTAAAATAGACTGCAGCTGAATCCTACAGCTTTCCATGGCCAGTGTTTAACCCTGGAGTGGTTGATATTGCTGGGATTTATCTCCCATGCAGCCCTAGCCCCAAGTGCATGGAAGATGTAGTTCCAGGCAGATCATTTACAGTCTGGCTTCCTAATGGAATTGTGCAGGAGCTGGGTGACAGCTTGTTATGCAGAAGTCCTCCTCCCTCCTCTGAAGCACTTCATAAAGTGCAAAGAGATGAAGCAGACACTGAGAATTGATTGGCTCTGCTGTGCTTCAGGAAGGTAGGGGAGGATTGCTTACTGATGTGGAAAAAGTTAACTTTTATTCAGAGAAGATCCCAGGTATTGATCAGTGGCTTGTTAGGCTGTGAGAGAAGGGAGTGGTTTGAACTGGGAACAGCAGGTCAGGGCTGTCAGCCAGGGCTCTAATAAACAGCTTTCATAAATGGTGCTAGAAAAAATGACTTTGAGTTTCTATAAATGATTCCTTTCATGTCCAGACTAGCAGGAAATCATACTTTTACATTCTCACATGTGCTTTAAAGACATAAAAACTAATGGCATCAAGAAATGAAGAACAAAAATGAGTGCTTCTCTTGGCCGTGATGTGTGCGCTTGCTAAGAAAAAGGTGATTGTGTTTATGTGCTTTTTCTGTTGTTATGGAATATCAGATCACAGAACGGCTTGGGTTGGAAGAGACTTTAAAAGTCATCTATTTTCACCCTCTGCCATTGGCAGGGGCACCTTCCACTTTCTCCAAGCCCCATCCAACCTGGCCTTGGACACTTCCAGGGAGTGTTTTCTCCATAAGCTGCTTGCAATAGGAACACTTCAGTGCTCAGAACTTTAATTCCCTCTGAAAGGAGATACTTCTGAAATGCAGTACATTGACAACTTCAGGGTATTGATAACATTTTGGGATATCGTACTTCCAAAAGGGGTAGTTGTTTTTGTTGTGGATATTTTTAAATGTGAGAATAATTTAAGGACATTGGAAGAAGATGGTGCCTGTGGGAATAATGGAGAAGGTGGCTCAAAGATGATGTTAGAGCTCAGGGAAGGGACATGCAGAATAAAGGTAAAATACCTCTCCTGAAACTCTAAGGTGAACTGCAGATTCTAGAGTCTGTGCAGAAATTAGCTGGGAATGAACACCAAAGGAGCAAACCTTTATTGTTGAGTTTTCAGTGCAAACTGCTAAAGGACGATCATCCATCTCCAAAGTGAATATCTCTTCTGCAACAATCGCTTTCTCTAACATTTATATCTTGCTCAAGGCTAATCAGGGGAGGCTTATAAATTGCTGAAATCACTTTATAGCACATTTAGAGCTCATTTCACAGCAGTTTAAGGGGTTGCAATGAAGCTAATAGCCTTCTACATTTCTTAACTGTTTGTGATTTAAAAAATGATATAACATTTATAGCACTTCAGAGTTATTTCCAAAAGTAACATGGTAAATCTAATCATTATATAATCAGTACATGATAAAAATCCCAGTGCTGTGAAGGCTTATTTTCAAGTATCTTTCATCATGCTGTCCAATATTTCATTATTTCGGCAGGGTGATTCTTGCAAAATAAAGAACATGAGAAATACAACAGACTAGAATGTTTATCAGGGTAAAATCCTGATCAGGGGAGAATAAACTTTACAGGTTTGTGACCATAGCCCCCCCCACACCTTTTTTTTTCTTTTTTTTTTTTTTTTTCCAAGCTGATAAATTGGAAGAGGTTATAGATGATTCTGTCCTGCAGGAGCAATTAACCTGAAGAGACTGCTCCTTGCTCTGTAGCCATGTTTAATATAACTTGCTAAGGCTTCCTGTATTGAACTATCAGAACCAGTTAGAAACAAGAAGTGCTGGATGCTACAGTAATCAATTCACTTATAAAACAGTCACATAGTGGGAGGAGGTGGAAATGGACTGGGCTTAGTTCTTTCTTCATATAATTTTTTTTTCAAATTCCCATTGGTAAACTGAGAGGAAAATCTCATTTACTGGCATAAAACATTTTTATTGAAGAAGCAGGAGTTAAATGAGTGATATTATTTATGTACTGTCAGATATAAACCATTTATCCAGTTGCCAAGGACATGATCACTGAGTGTCATGACTTCAATAACAGGAATGTTAGTGAACCAATCCTCTCAACTTTTTGTATTGTGCAGGAGAAAAGTCCAGGAACCTGTAGGTTCAATGATGCTACAGAAAATCCCTTTGGGCTTTTATGGTCTGGGCTAATCAGTTTTAACCTTGATTGACTTATAAGTGCTTAAAACCATTGCTAATTCAGATTTACTGAGATCTGGCTGATTGCCACAACTTCCCAATTCAGAACTTCAGATGCTGAAGTTCTTGATAACAAAACTGTGTCTCTGACGTTTTCTTTAATTACCAAGTCAGTCACTGCAGTTATGGATTTTAGTTAACCACAAGGTGCTGTGAGGATTCCAAGGATATAAACAGGGAGACCCTTTTAACAAGATCCAACAGCATAATGCCAACCAGATTGTCTGCTGAGCCTCTTCAGTCACCTTGAAAATTCAAGGGCTGCTAATTTCTGGATTGTGCTTGGTGCTGCTTCATTTTTTCCTGTCATGTATTTGTGTATGCTGCCTTTGTCTTGAGGACAGGAATTAGCAGGTTTTTTGTGAAATATTTATAATTCTGCATTACAATATTTTTGGCTTTTATCTATTAAAAGCTATGAATTTTCTTCATTTTCAGTGCTGCTTCTGTTGTCATCCTTGAGAACTACTTTGGACCTACACAGTAGGAACCTTTAGCATATCAAGGATATAAATCAGAACTGGTAGTTACTGACCACTGAGTCAAGGTATTTCACATAAATATTGGCCTGATAATCTTGTGTATAACCCTGGACTTAATTATACCTGTACCTGCATTTCTTATTTTTAGCATTTTAATTGATGTGAGAATTGGAATTTGTTTATGGTCTCAACGATTTCTTTTTATAATCTTAAATGGCAATGGGCCTAATAAGTAGTGCTATGTTTTACTGAATAAATAGACTGAATAATATTAGGATAGTAAATACTACAGCTTTCCCTGTCTGCAGTTTTTCCATTCTGCTACAGATCCTATTTTAAGTTTTCTAATTAGATACATGTCATAAACTATGCATGGGAATGGTGCATCCTAAGAAAACCATTGAGATTGGGAGTACTCAAAACCCCTTTTTTCTTCATCAGTGTTGGTTCCCATTTCAGTGGCTCCACTGTAGTTCCCCATATCAAACTGTTACTAAATGTGCATGAATTATTCCATGTACAGGCAGACATCTGTTAGTTCACTGCTTGCAGTTTATTAGGCTAATATGTGTAAACTGCTTTGAGCTGTAAATTACAAGATTAGGGCTTTTAATGTTTAGGGATATCATTAGGCATTGTATGCTGGAGGTAGATTTGACAAATGCTCTTTGCTAATGGAGTATATTTAAAGGAAAATCTGCATGAATTAATTTTAATTACTGTCATATTAAAGGGTATAAAACTAACTAATGTCAAAGGTGTACCAGTGCTGTCGATTCAGAGCATTATCACGTGTGTATAATTAGAGAACCCTGTTTGCATAAATATTTCTTCAGATAAACAAACACACAGACTTTCCTTTGAAACTCCAACCATATCGTGGCCTAATTTTTTCAGGCATATCTTCTGAGTTAAAATTCATTACAGAAGTATTTAAACATTAAGAAGAACCAACCAGTAGTGATCAGTGAATCTGCTGGTTGATAAATAGAGGAAGAAATCACAGGCTGAAGGTCTGACAAATCCATGTGTTACCTGTGTTTGGGAAAGGAAAATGTTTTGTCTGGCTTTTTGTTTTTAAAAAGTTAAGTTTTGACGTGGTGCAAGCAGCTGTGTCTCAGGATCTCTTTGCCAGGTGTGATGCTCTTCTTAATTTGGTTTTTTAATTAATCCCCAAGGTGTCCATGTTTAGTAAGACCAAGAGAAGGAAATGGGTGAGCTTCAGACAACCCTTCTTGCAGTATTCCATGGACACTGTTAGCTGCTAACTTGGCAAATATGAAAGGAAAATAATGGCAGTGGAATGGTACAAGTTAGTTTGCACTTGGTGTAACTCAAAGAAGTTCTGATGAGCTATTAGATAACAAACAGAACAACTTTCTGGCAACAGCTTGCCTTTCCAAAGGAGCAGCAGGAAGGAAAATTGTGATCCATGCAACTCTTTAATAGACTGCTGTCTGTAATGGGAGCTCTGATCTCTGTCTTGAGAAGCTGAATACAGGAACAATTTCTTTGACCAGCAAATGCAGTTTGCTGTACAAATAATTGGTTTCATTCATCGTATTTGTTAACTTCCTCTTTTAAAAGTTTCTGCTAAGGAACCTTGGTTAAGCTGTGTGCTGTAGTTAGTTTCTCTCTCTGGAGTTAGAGAAAAAAAAAAAAGAGTGAAAGAAAGAAAGAGGTCCCTTTATCTTACAGAACAGCGGGCTATCCACGGCTTAATGATCCAGCAGAACAGAGAGGTTTAGTAAGGAGCAATTTATGAGTGACAGCTCAGCCCAAGCACACTGTGAAGCAGAAGCTCCTCCAGAATGTGGGTGCTGCTGTGCTCCCCTCCTCTGTCCCTCGTGGGCCATGGCTGCTCCTGCCCCACTGCTGCTGCTCTGGTAGGGGCTGCAATAGGTGGCAGCACACAACTTTTTTGTTCTTCTGTCGTTTTGTTGTGTTTAAGTTTTTGATTTGCCACCCTCTGTGTTTCTGAAGGTGCCTTGCCTGCTGTGGGGAATGTATAATGGGATTGTGTCTGTGCTTACGAGCTGCAATGCATGAACGATGAGCTGTATGGAGATGTCTTAAAACGAATTTTAGCTTTCCTCTCTTTTTTTGGCAGGTTTTTTGGGGGGTTTTTTTGGTTGGTTGGTTGTTGTTTTGTTTCAGATGCCTAATGTATTTCTTTCTAAACTCCATTTTCTGTCTGTTCTGTCTCCCTGAAGTTGGAAAATGTCTGGAATCAGATGCATACCAATGGGCATTAGCAAATGTCAGGCTCTGAAAGCTGCAGCATCTACCGAGGCAGGAAAAGCTCCAGCTCTGCTGTATTAACTGTTATACATGAATAGTTCCATCATAGGGTGTCTGGGAATAGTGACATATACACAAAAACTATTATAGCCCATCATTCATTTTCCAGTAGAATAATTCATAAACATTCATAAAAATTTAGCTATGCCAAGTGGCAAATGTCCCATCCTGCAGCCCTGAAAAGCCTAAGATTTTTCATTTTCCATTGTAAACATTTTATTATGACATTTTCTGATTAGAATCACATAAATCTGTCAGCAGCAAATTCATTGCATATATTTCTTGCTGAGATTGTAGCTACAAGTAAGCATCCTCTGGTATTCTTTATATGTAATTTACTTAGAGAAGGTAGCAGAATAACAATAACACCTCAGAAGTATTGGATCAAAAATTATACAGGGAAGAGTATTTTCAAGGGGAAAGAGAACATAACACAAAAGGAGCAAATAAAGTCTTATTTGCTGTGTGCTATTTGCAGAATGTTTTGAACATTTTATTGAATATATCTTCCTTGTGAATTATGCATGTTCTCCAGTGCCTTGGGAAGATGTAAAACTCTGTATATTACGAATGGAATACATGACCTCCTGATGTTTCCCAGATATTGCCTTAAGTCGAAAACTGAACAATTTCATATCTACCAAGGGTTATTTTATTCCCTTTCGAGATGGTTAAGCAAGAATATTGTGGTGAAAGGGAAGATTTCTGAATGTGTTCTCTTACTGGATCCTGCTGCATGTCATTGCAGGAAGATTCTGTATGTTGGTGCACTAAAATGGAGATTCTGCAGGCTAAAAATACATCTTTCCAGTAAGTTGCAAATGGTGTGTTCTAATTCCTTTAATAATTCCAGTGAGATCTCATAACTTTTTGAATCTTTATATGCCCAACACCTGACTGGTGTTGGGTTCAAGCTGCAGATCCTCCTGGTGGGTCACTTAGACTTGTCCTTTCGAGACAAGCACATACCTTGCTAGGTATCAACAGCACCTGTTTTAGTCTTGCTTTCAAGAAAATGTTTCTGTTTCTAAATGAATTCTCAGCTAAAGCGTCTTAGTAAGATATTCATCCACTCAGTGAACCTTTACAAGATACTTCAAAGTACCGAACATTCTCTTTTGGAGTGTCTTTTAAGAAAAAATATGATGTAATATTTTGCTTCGTTATTTATGTGAATTCTAAAAATTGAAATGCTTGAGTGAAATGGCATCAACAAATCACTGAAAATTAAGTGAGTTCTGTGGGATGGAAATTAAGGGTACAATGAGAAGTGGCATCAGCTAAAGTACACTGAAATACGGAATTCAGGATATGAGCAAGTGGAATTCCATCTCTCACTGCTAGTATCAGAACATGAAACTGAAGCAGTATTTATTAGTCAGTTTAATGTATAAACATCCTGAGTCTTTCTATTGACAGCATGGTTCTTTCACGTGATTCACCTTACTAAGAAAAAAATCCATACTGTTTATTTGGGCTGTCATTAATTAGATTCTAGCCCTAGACTCTTCCAGAGATGATAATTCCTCTGTTTTATAGAAAAGTTTTCTTTTTTGGGAGATAAAGTTCAGCTCTTGAACCTGAGTCATTTTGATACATGCTTAAAAGTAGAACAAAGGGAAAGGGGAACCACCCCTCTCCCAAAAAAAAATACTCCAAAACCCAAAATACCCAACAACAACAAAAATCCAACACAAGAAAACCCACCACCACCACCAAAACAAGCAAAAAAACCCAAACAAACAAAAAACACAACAAAACAAACAAAAAACCTCGCTGAGCTGGGGTTCTGAAGGACTCGCACTGAAAGCATCTTTCACAAGAGGAGGGCATCCAGCTCATGGTAGTGGATTGGGTACCTGCCAGCACAGCTGGCAGAGGAAGCACAAAAAGTAAAAGTGACCTGTGGTTTGATTTAGCCCATGGCAGAAAACCTGGTGTCGTCAACGTTGCTATTTTTGTCCTGGGATGTGGAGGATGAGTTTGGGGGGGAAAGGTTTCTGTGTGTGAAGCAAAGCTGAGTCAAAACAGCCAAAATGAAGGAGCTGGGAGGGCAAAACGGGCACAAGCCACCTCTTCTTGTTGGGACAGAAAATGGGGATGTAATTGTGATGGAAGGAGACAGGTATGTGTATGGATACAAGGAGAGGGGAAAATATTTCTCGGAGGAGTGTTAAACATGAAAGAAGGAAGAAAATACCTGGAACTCTGCTTACAAATTGCCTCTATTTTGCTGGCAATAGCAGTTTTCTGAAACTTGTCTCCTGATTGTTCAAGGGGCAACCCAGAATAAGAGAGTTAATGTAGAGACAACAGCAAAAACACTGAACTCATTTTTCTGAGGCTGTTCTGTTGTGATTGTTCCTCTGCAGGTGCAGTACCCAAAAAAGTCCAAAGCAGTTCTTGCTTCCTCTGAAGACACACAGCCTGATTTTTATGCTGGTCATGTTTGTGATCTTGCATCCTTGAGTAAACAGCTTTCAGAGGGTGCTTTGTTTTTCATCTGTTCTCCTGGCCTTTTGTTAGGGCAAAGGCTGCTTCTGTAGTTCTTTGAAAACTCTTGCTCTTCTGAGGCTTTAGCCTACATGAGGATCTGCAACAAAATTAATAATTAATAATAATAATAATAATAATAATAATAATGTCTGATCTTGAAGGATTAGCAGGTTCTATTTCTTAGATATTCTTTTAACAGGTCTGTATATGAAAAGAAAGTTATAGATGATATTTTTGGTCTTTAGAAAGTGACTACATGGTAAAAAGTGCAGAGAAATCTTTGGATGGTATAACACAACCTGAATTATTTTGCAAGTGGAAAATATTGGTTTTGTCATTCGTCTCTCTTCAGTAGCCTGTTCAACTTAATTTGAGAAGATGGACAGGCCTTTGAGATACATTATGTGATGAGTCAGCCAGAGACTTAGAGAAGTAGTCTGAAGGAAAAAAAAAATCCTGCAGGATCCAGATCAGACAATTGGGTTGTTATTATTATGCAGTAGTTGGAAAAAGTAAGCAAAACTGAGTGTTCCTGCTGTCTGTGTAGAATATATCTGGTTCAAAATGTTCAGCATCACCACAAAAATAGTGTTTCATGTCCTGAACTCAACTTTTCTTTTAAACTTTTGACAGGTTAAATAGACACTAGACTAACCAATGAGCATTTTTCCTCCAGAAAGAGAAACAATAATAAAAAAGTCACCTACGAAACCAGACAAGTTCTTGCATTCAGATGCCATTTGGATGAGGAAATCATGTATCATGTGTTTGTGGCTTGTGCCTGGTAGTGGAGGAAAGTTTGAAGGCACTTGCAGGTAATTAAGAATCATTTTTGGCATATTATTGAGCCAGATCTTTCAGCTTTTGTAATGGAGTTTACAATATAAAGAAAATATTGAAAAAAGCCCCAGCTAAATATGTCTTACCCACCCTAAAGGGATATGTGTGTATTTTGCATGTAGCATGCAGTATTTTCTTTTGTAAATGGTTCTATCTTGTTTTCTGTTTTCCAAAAATGATCTTGTCCTTCCTGGCTTCTTAAACTCATTGTCCAATCCAATGCTGTCTAATGTTATTTAATAATTTTGCATTGGAAGTGGCAGATAAAGTGGATGCTATATCTATGTTGGGCCTTTTTGGTTTTTGTAGGAATACTTAAGACATCTAGAGAATGCACCAGAAGCAGCATTCTGACATTGAGACCTAGAAACAAAGTTTATATCATGTGGCACTTGGAAAATACCTTCATATAAATAGGTCTGAATTCAGTTCTTATGTGCTTTTATTACACATTACTCTTAAGTATCCATGTTTAATGTGGCTGGTTGGTTATTTGGCTTCCAGATGAAAAAAAATCACTAATTATTTCAGGGTCATAGAACAGCCATGGCTGTTAAGTGCTGTGAAAGTTGTTTAAACAGTAGGCTAATAATAAATGAGTATTTGCTTTGCGGCACTTGTTACGAGAACTGATAAAATGCATTCTAATTTCTTTCTATGATTCTCTGGTCACCCTGGATCTCTGCAGGACTCCAGAAGAAACTGATGTCCAGATCCTGAAAGCTGAACCCGAGTGCCAGCTTTTGCCTTATTGTTATATTGGTCTTTCCACTTCAGCAGTGGAATCCAAACAGATTTTGTATTTGGATTGGATTGGATTTTCACTTTCATCTATACTAAATGGTTCAGACTTTGCCTTTTGGCGGAGAGCTTTGCTGGTGCTAAACAGTGTTAATATTCCTTTGTCCATGTCCTAAACTTATTATATAAACTTTTATGCTGAATTAAGTTCCTTACAGTTATCTATAATAGTAAGAAATGTTAGTTAGCACTCTGGCAGTGTTTTAAATAAAAATGGTCAATCCTGTCTAATCCTCATTTTCTTTCCTGTACAGGCTTGCAATTTCCTCTCTTCTACTCATCTCCTCCATTAAATCCTACCTTGCATTTAATTAGATATTTTCTTAATTTTATGCTTTCTCATTTGTTTGTAGGTAGAATTTTTAATGTTCAAACAGGAAATGTCCTTGTTAAAGGCAGTCTTCTTGGGGTGATTGCAGAGGTGATGTCTTGGCTGTATTGAGGTGGTGAGTAGGGATTTTTGCCCTGATTGAATGGACACTTTGGATATGAACTACTATGGATATTTTCATTGATGTTATCTCTGTTATTGTTCTCCCAATGTAATACTCTATCAATAGGGCTATTAAATATGGTTTTGATTCAATGCTTTCAAAATGAAAAGCTTTACTCATCTTTTCAGGGTGTTTTCAACTGATTCATCTTCATTCTGCTCACTTTTATTCTCTGTCCCTTTTCATTCTTTTGTGACCTTTTAGAGTTGATTTGAACTAAAAAGGAAATGCAAACCCAAAACATTCTATTGCTCTCTGTTTCTTTCTATGCCTTGAAAACCAAATAAATCTGTGACTTCACATATAAATGTAATTTGCTTTCATCTCACTCTAAATTAGGAATTCTGGTAATGTAGGTTTAAAGCATGGCACTTTGGAAGCTGGGCTGGTGTACCTTAACATGTGGAACCCTTTTTAAGGTAGCTGTAATTCCATTTTACAAGAGTCAGCCCTAACTGCTTCTCTTTAAATAGCCCATTAGAGTCCCTTAATAGGAAAATTTATAGCTCTCAGCTGCTTCTGCATATGCATAATGCATACAGAAATCAGATATCTTATGTGCCCTGTGGCTCAGAGATGTTTGCATTCAATTAATAAGCAGTGAAGTAGATGACAAGATTATTAAACAAGTTTATAATAGACGAAAGATTTTATAGACTTACAGCATGGGCTATTGACAGAGGTAAGCATTTTTCTGAAATAATGTATCTTTGTTATTTATTGAGAGGTAGAAAGGATATTTTCTGTTGCAGCCAGAACTCCCACAGTCATATTCTTGCAGGTTTGCATATACATGTGCATGTGTAAGAAAGTGTGGCTATTTTGCTTCTCCTTTTAATGAGAAGCTGTTTATTGGCACTCTGACTTCAGGTGTCCACCATCAGTAGTATGACACAGTGCTGGATCTGTAGTTTGCCACTATTACTGAGTTTTGACTTGGAGCTTGTTATTTTGGGCTGTCAGGTGGAGTTATTAATCCATGGGAGGCAGACAGCAAGTACAGGCTTCCTGAGTGCTGCTTCCATGTGACCAAAATAGGAGTCGGATGTTTAGTCACATTTAAATAGCCTCTCTCCACTGCAGTGATTGAAACCAAGCTCTGTTTTTAATGAAATAGAAATTTAGAAAGTCTTACACATGGTGGGACTGCAGACAAGGCCCAGTTTCTGTTTAACATGTAAACTCAGGCTTTCAAGAATGTGAGTGCACTGAGTGTTCTTTTAGTGTGAGGCTAATTAAGGCTCATGCCATGAGGCAAACATAAGGTCTGAATATCCACCTCTTCTAAAACTCTATAGTGGTGACTGGACTAAGAAGAAAGGCAAGGAAACAGGAAATAGGTGAAGAGCCTAGAGCTGATATAAATGTCAAGGAAGCATGTGAAATGAACTGGAGAACAGGAAGAGTTCTCTTACTGCTTTAGGACATGCAGCTCTAACTTCTCTGAGCTTAGTACAACTCTGAGAATCTCTGATATTTTTTAGAAAATATCAAAACATTTTACGGGAAGTGTTCTTCCAGCAGAAAGCATCTAATGTGTGCTGCTTGACTGAAAATTTCTAACTGATGATCTTGCAAGAAAGTTGTCAGCAGGATTAATTTCTCTCATCCAGTGAAATAAAAAGCAATCAATAACAAAAAGCAAAACAAATGACTAGTAACAGGTGTATCTGATTGTTTAAATGAAGCATACCCTATGCATTATTATGCCTAATGGCATGTGAAATACACTTCAGATATGACAGTGGTGCTAGTTTACTGGATTACAAAGCATAGCAGAGTGAACAAGGAAACATTAGTGGACAACATTATTTAATCTAGAAATCTTTTTTTAAAAAAACAAAATTACATTTGTTGCTTCATGGTAATTGGGACTGCAGATTTTGTAATTTTTAAATTAGCTTTTTCCCATCAGAGGACTTGTTGAGCTGCTGCTGATTAAAACTGTGTTTACAGCACAGTGACAAATCAGAACTATTGATCCCTGTGCCTTGAGCCTGAGGGTGCTACCCTGAATTTAGCTTGGAAGTCACAAGAATATCCAGTTCCTGTTTACTCTTATCCAGGAAATAGTATTTACAAGACAGTAACTGATCTTTAATTGTCTTCTCCTTAATCTTTCCTGCCTGACAATTGGGTTTATTGGTTTCCTATGCCTGTTTGGATTGCCCACTATTATTACACATTTTCAGGAGGAAATTATATCCTGCTAAAAGCTAATAACATGGCAATATAGATGGGAGTGAGAACCTGCCTAGATAATTTTCTTCAAACAAGGACTAGAGATTAAAACAAATGTAAAGGGATTAGGTCAAGTGATCAATCAGAAACAAAAATTACCCATGGTGTGAGGATCTCAGCTGGATTCTACAAAGGGATTCCAATTCCTTGAAAAACTGGGGCTTTTAATCTAGTCTAGAATTTTTTTCTCAGTTCAGCACCCTTATTGAAGTCCTGCCAAACTCAGATTTGAGGAAGAGAATTCTCTTCTCAGGAAGAGAATGTCCTGTTTCAGCTATGCTTGTGACAAATAGAGATCAACTTGTTTTAGTTTTCGTCTGGCGCCTCTTGTTGTTCTGCTCACATTTACTTGTGATCATTCTGTGCTCCAGTCCTTACTCTGGACCTGCACATGGCCAAGTTTCCACATTGCTGCCACAGCAGCAGGGAACTTTGCTTCAGGCCTCAGGGAACTTCTGTACCAAGAAATCAGTTGATATAAATCATTATCTCTCTTGGAAACCTTAATTCAGCCTGTGTAAGGAAGGATAGCATTTGAGAATTGCTCTCTTCTCAGAAACAGAGCCACTTCACCTCCACAGCTCTTGCAGAGCATGTGGTTGTCAAATAAAGTTATCTGTTGAAAGAAAAGAAGTAGCCAGAAGCAGCTTGAAAAAGAATGTTAGCAATATTCTCCTCTGCTAGAATAAGCCACACAAAATCATTTTCATTCTTGGGGAATCTTACTTTGAACAGAAATGTGGAATAGCTCTAAAACCTTTTTGTTACATTTCATGAAATATAATTTCATGGGCTCTTAAGATTCTAGTTCTTTGTCTCATGGTTGAGAACCTTCCATATTTTCAGCCACGAAGAGGTTTGGGTTTCTTTTCATTTTTTTCCCATTTTTTGGCTGTATATTTTGGTTGGTGTAGTGTTTTGTCAATATGTTAAAAATAAACAAACAAAAGCCAGTACCTTTTTAAGTTCTGCGTTTCAGCAAAATTGTCCAAATCATCCAGAATGAAAAGCAAAACTGAAACTTAAAGTGCTTTAAAGAGTTTCCTAAGGTATCCTTTTTTCATGTTGAACCAAAAGGGACATTCAATTGTTTGGGGGGGTTTTTATTCTGTTTTTCACAAGTGACTTAGTTTGAGGAAAGAACATGTTTGGAGAATAAACAGTCTATCCAAAAAAACCCCAAACCAAATCAAACCAAAACAAACAAACAAACAAAACCCAAAGAAACCAACCAACCAAAGAAACAAACAAAAAACAAAAAAAAATCCCCCCCAAAAAAACCCCAAAATGAAAGGTTTTTTGGGGTAGATAAGCTTTTCAGTTCTTAAACAGTCATTAAGCTTTTTTTGGTAACTAGGGGTGTTTTAGTTGGATATAGATTCCTAAACGCTACTTGTTCTTGTGAACCATTAGATGACAGAACAGTCATCTCTTTTTGTTCTTCAGCATGGTCATAAATTTTTATCTTCCCACATCAGTGAAATATTCTTAAGATACCCAAAGAGATTTGACCTCAGCCATGACTTTATTATAACTAATGTAAATTATTTGCATATAAGCAGTACCCACGAGGTATAGTCATGGCCTATATTTTAAACAGAATTAGAACTAGAAAAGGAGACATTTCATATAGCCTTTAGGTTGGAAAAGATGAGGAGAGTCAGCAGGTGGACAAAGGAAGATGAAGAAATGGAAAACTGGTATCATTTTGTCAGTATGGTAAATGGTATTTTCAGCACAGCACCTGTTCAGCCTGGTGTGTGTATTGTTTGTGGGGGGAATAGAACAAAAAGCAGCTTTCCAAAGGGAGATGTGACAAAAACAGGCTGTCAGGTACTTGCAGGCAACTCCTCCAAGCATAAAATACAGGAAAAGACCATTCCATCCAAAATTAGTCCTTCTGAAAATTTAATGAGTAGGAGTTGGGAGTTGATGCCATTGGCTGCTCTGAGTCAGCACCTTGGCAGTGAATCAATTCATTAACTTCATCCAGCTGAGGGCAAAGGTCTTTCTGCCTTTCATGTAGAAATGAGTCTTTGTCACATTGGCAGAGGTCCTGGTCACAGTAGTTTTACATTTTACCACCCTGAATTCCACACCATTAGTTGAGAAGAGGGTGAGAAGAAAATCTGGTTGTTTGACACTAAAGCGACGTTATTATGAAAGCCTGACACACACAAATAAATTCTTCTAACTTTATGTGAAAACCATATGGTTTTATACCATGTAAATTTGTCAGCATCCTGCTATTTGCAGATTTGGAAGACAACATAAGCCTCAATATCCTCAGTGCTTTAATTACCTAAGTAAGCATCATGCTTAGTGGCATTTCTGGTTAAAGTCCTAATTAATCTTCTCTATCTAATGAGAATGTGAAGGTTTGGCTTGTGGCTTATTATCCTACTCATTATTATGAATGATAGGGCAACTGTACAAAGCCTCCAGTTTTACACTGCGACATAATTATTTATGAAAAGGCCTTGCCCCAGAAATGGAAATAATGATAATTACGTTTAATCTTTTCATGGTTTATTCAATTTTTTTGCAGCGAAACAGATCCCTATAGGACACTAATTACTAAGAGAGAAAATGCAAGAAAGTACCCAACAGACTTATTGGAAATACACAAGAGTGAGGTTACATTTTTCAATATCCTTGGTATTATTACTTTTCTTGTTTATGTGGGTACTTTTCATGTGCTTGGCTTCGTGTCATATGCATATTTTATAAGCTAACAATTCTATCTACTGCTCTGTTTTAGCAGCTTACAAAGATGGTCAGGAGGACTACAAAAATCTGCTGGTTTGAGCACCTCTAAGTGTGGCTGCTGCTGCTGTTTGTGCACTGATAAGGGCACAGAGAGTGCCAGGTGCCTCAGAAGGGTGAGTTTAGGGTTGGCACAAAGGGAACTGGTGGGTTTACACCACTCAGAGCCATTCTCAGTACTCTGACACATTCCATGCACTGCCTGAGAATGTCCCCACCGGGCACCTGACTCTGCTTTCCTCGTGTTCTGCCAGTCTGAGGTCCTTAGTAGGCATCAAAATGGGAATTTTCTTTTGTATTTTCATCATCAGCTGATGTATCTATTGTTGAAATGGACTTGAAAAATTAAAACTATTTAATGGAAAAGTATTTTTTCCTTTCGGAAAAAAACTGTGTTTGTGGACAACTTCCTGATTTTTTAAAGGTCAGATACAGCCTTAGCAAACATGATGAACATAATTTTTGTTCTCTCAGCAGGGAGAGTGGTGAAATGGCCTTGTTTTAGGCTAAGCTGGAGAGCTGACTGGTTTTACAGTGTTTCTGTGTTCAGTGTTTAAGTGTGGATAATATTTGCAGCATTCTTAAAGCTGAGGGTCATTTCTAATGGCTCCTTTCTATGCACAGGCAGTGACCCTGTGCTCTGGGAGACTGGGCAGGGGGGCACAGGGCAGAGCCAGGAGGCAGCCACCAGTCTGTGAGTGAGGTCAGTGTTCCTGTTCTCCTCCCAGAGAGGCAGTGGCCTTGGCTCATCAATGTCTCTGGACCTGTGGTGGAGAAAGAATTGTAAATTTTACTGTAGAAGTATTTGAATGATGGCTGGATACATGCATTTGGAAATCCATGAATAATGCAGCAGAGGTTGGATTTCATGGTTTCTCTTGTCAGCTGCCATCCTGTGGTTTAATATTTTGATAAGTGATTTTTATTTTGATTTCTGTATGTGTCTTTATGTCTATCTAACTGTGCTGCTGGCAAGAGGAGGTAACAAAGAAATGGATGAGGAACTGTTCTGATTTAATCTTAGGTAACTCTTAGTGTCACTTCACCATTTTAGAACAGTGCTGATGAATCACTCTACACCGGGAGTATGTAGATAATAAAATAGAGAGCAAGAGACCAAGAGCAGAGAACAAAAATATGCAGATTAAAATGTTGTTACCATATGCCACTATTTTTATTGTTGGCACTTAGCTTTTCTAAGGAAATAGAGCAGAACTTAATGAAGGGAATCATTCTCCCAGTTGCTCTGGTTCCTCAAAAAGGGACCTTGGCAGCGCCAGGCAAAATTGTCTCTCTGAGACTTTGAGCCGCTCTTATGTGAAATGCATTTGAAAGTATTAAATCAGATCTGGTGTATATTGTAGCATGGAAATGTAATTTCAGCACAGATGTCACAAGGAATTACACTACCCCTGAACAGTGATGTTTTGATCACTCCCTCAAGGATAACATCTTGTACCTTATTACTGCTGCCCGCTGTCCTGATGCTCAGATAACCACGGATCTCTTGTTTGCAGGCACTTACCCCAAGTGATGCATGCAGCAAGCTTCTGCTGCTTTTTTACCATAGCCCTCTACAGTATTCAGAATCTTCTACAATGTCTGTCTGCAGCTGCTGAATGCAGCACAACGTCACTCTGGTCACCAGAGTTACACCTTTCATTTTCAACAGTATTTAAAAATTTGATACAGGAAGGAGTTAATGAAAGAGATTATTAGACTTTTTATTTCTCAATAAACCTGAGTCACAGTAAAAGGAATGCTTTGGATGTAACATTTTTATCCTTATCCATTAACAGTGTCACTAGTAGTGTTTTAAATCCTGGTTTTTTATGAGTGGAGTATTATAAAGGAGAATGACTTCTTAAGTAAAGAAATCTACTTCATTATTTATGATCTTTTCCCTCACACTTCTCATTTGTGGTTTTCTTTCTTCAATTGGCTTTTTTATGTGTTCTGAATGTACTAGCTTAGTTCAGCAATTCTTTATAGCAAGACAGGATACAAGGGAAGATGCTGAATGTGGGTACATTTGTCATGGAAAAAAGCCCACTCACGTCAAAGTGGAGCTGTGCTGACTAGCCTGGAAAACTTAAATAGGTACCAGTAAATATGGACACCACTTCTTCAGTGTTCTGACAAAAATAGAAACTTCTCATGTCTCGTGGTTTGTTTTGTTGTTTGGGGTTTTTTTTGTTATTGTTATTGTTTTGTTTTGGTTTTGTTTGTTTGTTTGTTTTTGCTACTAATTGACATCTTTGATTTTGTTAGTATTAACAAAATAGAAGACTTAGTGGAAAAGAAAATGAAAGCTGTGGGTTTTTTTTAAAAGCCTTATCTAGTTTAAAGTAGCTGATAATTCCTGGCTTTCCATCTGAAGGTGCATAAGGTTGAATCAAATATTTATTAGAGTGCTCATAGTCCAAGTTTGATCCTCAGCTGTTCAGAGCTACCTTAATGAGGAAAAAAAGAGGGTATGAGCTGCATGGTGTCACAGCTGTGCAGAATTCAACTGTCCATCTTGGATAATATTTCTAGGTGGTTACAGTGGGTCAAAGTGTCTGCTGAAACATGTCACTGAACCTATGCACTGTGGAATATTCCAATAAAGCACTATATGAACTTTCAGGGACTTCCTTGAACATAGCTATGCAGTTTTCTACTGCTGACTACATGAACTGAATAAAAATAGAATCCTTTTGTACTCTCCCAACCCTATGTGAATTGTTGAAGATGGTAATGTATATTTTACTTGGAAGATATTTGAATCAGTTTTTTAAAATTAGGTATAAACTTTGTATTAATGTATTAGATATTACAAATTGAGAGCAAGATCAACACAACTCAGGAGACATTTATTTTTCTTTAGGATGAATTCAGATCTGTATGGCATAATCAATTTGTGTGGTTGCAGTCAAAATTCTGATGAAATCACTGGAAATAGATGTATATGTGATGTCTAAAGGAGATAAAAATATACAGTCAGAGCCTATACCATTACATAGGTATTATGATGTAAGTTGTAATTGATTCTTATACTGAAAGATGCATAAATGTGCAAAACTGCTGTTAAGGCAATTATGGTTTTCCAGAAAACTAGTCATCTTTCTGAGTTATTTATTTGTATGCAAAAGTTGCCTGTTTATTACCTCTTCATTTCTGATCCATTTCTGTGACCCTTGTTTCAGTTTGCATGAATGTACAAATACACATACAAAATTTCAGCTCCTTCCCCAATTACTCTTGGTAAACTTTTGAAGATTTCAGAAACCCCTTTATGGTGTTTTTGTGGACTTGGCTGAAAACACATCTCTTTTTATTGTGTTTCAGTTAAGAATTACCTGTGGTTAAGCTTCTTCCAAATATGTTGCTGTATAAAATCACATAATCTCCTAGAGAAACAGAAAGATATGATGCTAAATTGTTCTGCTGTCATCACCATCTGGATAGAAAGATTATTATTTTTCTCATTTCTCTGAAAAACAAAGAACAAATGCATCCTTTGAAGAAAAGTGAAATAAGTGACATCTATAGCTAGCAGGCTCAGTAATGAGAGTGCAGGTGGTGTTTTCTGTGCTTTCCCTGTAAACTTAGTTCTGTTCTGTAGAAGATAATAAAATAGGAGATTTAATGGGAATTAAGGCAGTTTAGGCACGATAATGTGTGCAGGACTGGACAAACAAAGCAAAGGTAAAAGGATAATCAATAGTCTCAGTTCACCCAGATCTGAAGAGCAGGAGCTCATGTAGAAGATATAAAGTTTGTCCTGTGTGGTCCAGCCCCAGGTTTATTGGGTCCAGTACCATGCCTATGACTTCGACCAACCCCAAAGATCTGTGGTATAGGATGGGAACTGAGCACTCTGTGGCTCAGAGGAAGCTGGGGTGACTGTATAGTTGAAAGTTGGATGTGTCTGCCTTCATTAATTCACTCTGACCCCTCTTGGGCCTGTGTGAGCTTTTGGAGAGCTGTGGCAGGAGGTTTCACACACTGAGTGCCTGTGTGCAAAGCATCCAGCACCTTTCTGTCCCGTTTTTTTGTGCTGCTCTCACTCCCTGGCAGCCAGTGACACAGCAGAATGATCCTTATTCAGGGTAATCATGACTTACATATCTCTGCATGGTTCTCCCTATTTGTTTGAGCTGACTTTGCCCTTTTCCATCTCACACCTTGGAGTTATGTCATGGCACAAGATGTCTCATTTTTGTATTCCTTCCTAATCTTTCCCTGCCCACTGAGTTTTTTGGGCAGTCAGCTAATGTTTTTGTCAGCTGATGTCTTTGTGATCAAAAATTCAAAACTCTTGTTCATGCAAGAGTATTGACAGCCTGGATCATTAAGGATGTGAAATTTGGGGGTTTGTGGGTTTTTTAAATCTCTTCTAATTGCCAATGAATTAATTCAGTATCTCTCAAATTGAATGGGGTTTTTTGGCAATTGTTAAGTGACCCCCCGCCTTTATTTTGGCCCACAGGTTTTTCATTCTTGCTCCCTCTGTCCCGTTGAGGAGGGACAGTGACAAGTGGCCAGGGGCAGCTGGCCAGAGTCACCCCCTATTTGTTGATGTGCAGAAACAGTGTGGTAATAATTTTGATTGTGAAACTTCACTGATGATTTCTTTGTACTGCAAAAACTGTTCTGTTTCCCACCTATGTATACATATCCCAGGGTAAATACCTTGTGTCTTACCTCAGGGCTACTTAATACCCTGCAGAGCTGTGGTGCAGAAACTTGCATCTCCCTTCTTTATTCATTCCTGTTTGTTGATTTTTTGCAGAACTTTGAGTTTTGTGGGATAGGGTTTTCCCTTGTCATTACATAAAGGCATATGGCTGTGTCTCCAGTGTACTCTTGGTCTGTGTGTCTGTGCCTCCTGAATGGTTATCTGGATTGTGTCAAACTGTGCAGCTGATGAGTTTTCCCAGCCTTCCTTCCTTCAGAGCACTGGTTTTGCTTTCTCCTGTATTTCTGGTGATTATCAGAGGAAAACAATTTCCTTTGTTGTTTTTGGGCTCTATCAAATGCCAATGCATTCTAAAATTATTAAAGAGGGAAGAGAGGAAAGTGGAAAGGGAATCATAAAGGCCTTTTTCATTATTATTATTTGAAATATGAATAAAAACAAGAGCACTGTCATGTAACATTGATTTTTTTCCTTTTCTTTGATAAGCTTTTCCTCTAATGAATACAGCCTGGAAATAGACAGTTCTATGGGTTTTGTATAAAGCCAGTGCAATGAACAGCTCTGATGTAACACATTGCAAAAGAAGGATGACCACTTCTATTTATCCAGTTTGGTGACAATTATGTATTTCTTCAGGAAAAAAAAAAAAAAAAGTTTATAATAGGAAGTATCTATGACCTATTAATTATGTAAGATGGAACAAAAAAGGGTCACAAACAAAATAATGGTACCTATATTAAAAAAAAGTCCAGGAAAAAAACCCATCCATAATGTCTGAACAGAGCAGTGTTATGGAGAGATGACTGCTGTTAAGTGACAGTTACATGTGTGACTATGTGGTTGTTGCTTTGCATATTTTGCCTGGTGAACTTGAGTAGGATGCCCAAAGAAACGAGTTAAAGGCAGTTAAAAATCACTGCATTTAATCTTCCCAAAAAATGGCAACTGCCCCACAGATTTCCTTAAGTGAGAGAAAAACAAGAAGAAAATCTATAGGTGGATGTGAAATTTTTTGTGATTTGTTTTTCCACATACGAAAACCAGATTGTAGATACTTATGTAAAAACAAACAAACAAACAAACAAAACCAAAACAACTAAAAATCAAACAACTAAAAATAAGTTGAAAATCCTTCCATAAGGATTAATGACTGGTTGCCTATAGTTTTGTGTCTTGCAACATCCCTAAAAATCTGTCTGGTCTCTCACTAATCCCCTAAATGCTTTTCTTTGTGCTTTTGGCTGTCAACAAGCAGCACATGCCATGGTAGCTTGGGAACTGCTCATGGTTGACTGATCATCTGATTATGGCCCTTTAGCTGATGAGAGAAATGAGCAGGGCAGCTAAAATTTGAATTCTCCCTGCTCTCCTCTGTCAGGGCACTAATTGGATGCAGCTCTCTAGTCAGTCATTAGAGTTCACAAAGTTGAAAGTTAAATTTGCGAAACCTTAACCTCATCAAATTTGGTTGAAATGGTCCAGTGAATTGAAAAGTGATTGCAGGGAGAATGAAGGACTGACAAATGAAGATGGACAAACAGGGAGTGTGATAGATATTGTCTGCTTTTTTAGGAAAATGCGAAAAAGTAAAGACAAAACATAGATACTTTCTAAACTGTTACATCATCTCTGAAATAGCTTAACTGTAATGGACATAATTACCTTAAAATTGGATCTTGGTTTGAAATATTCAAATCATTGTATCATTAACTATATAGTTACCATTTATTCCTTTGGGCCACTTTTTGAGTGTCATTATATTTCATTTAGAAGTGTTCTTGAGCAGTGCAGACCTGAAACAGTTCAACTGCTGTATTTCTGTGCCTTAAACAACAATATTTGCTTTGGGGATACAATCTGTCTGCATCTCTCCTGCTGAGTATATTGAAGTTGCTTGGAAAACACTGCAGATCTTCAACTCTTGCATGTTTAATCCAATATAATGTTGTAGTTAAGGCCGAGTGAGGGTGAAGGGGCTGGTTCTCTCTGGGTTGGTTTTAGAAGGGCAAATTCCCAAATTCCTAGGATAACTGCAGGACCAGAACTGAGTAACTGCTCATGTTTGGGTTGGGTTTGGAGCTGGCTCAGCAAGGATAAAGAACAAATCTGTCTACACGAGTAGTACAGGAGAGCACAGCTCACAGAATATATACAAAGGGATATACAAAGTTAACATTTATAAGTGTGAACCTGCAAAATATACTGCAACATTGATGGTCCTCTCACCTGAGCAGGGCCTGTTGTGGAGGGCAGCACCACCATGGGCATCCCAGATGTGCCAGGCAAAACCCTGCTGAGCCCCTATGCTGTGAGTGGGGATTGCATGGACCAACAGAGGAGCCCAAACCTTTGTGAGCTGCGAGAAGCCAGGGGTTCAGGAGCATTATCCATGATTATAACGTCAGTCACACACATTATTGCTGTGTACTGTCAAGTTTATCTTAGTGATACAGTGCTGGGGTTAGACAAACACAGCTGACAGATCTGAGTGCTCTGCTTGGTGTGAGTAACCCCAGTTTTATCTGGTGTAGGGTGTGTGGAAGCTTTGCTACATGAGGCAGTCACAGCCTCTGTTCTTACAGGGTAATGCTGCTCACATTTTTGCTTTCCCACTAATAGCACAGAAAATTATTAGGAGGGATTCAGGAGAAGCAATTGAAAAAATAACTGACATGTGAAAGATTTAATGAACTGAATTTATTTGCATCCCCAAGTGAAAATGAATTTTAGTTAAGGATAACACATACAAGGAGAATAATATTCTAGTAGTTGATGGCTTTTCAATCTAGTTGAAAAAAGGATCATAAAATGTTCTGGCAATGAATGTGACAACAGACATACTGGGAATGAAATCCAGGAACACATTCATAGCTCTGTCTGCAGTTAACTTAGCCATGGGAACAACCTGCTTAAGGATGTGGTGAGTAATTTGCCATTATCCAAAATCAGGATGAAAAATCTAATTTAATCCTGCATTTTTTTAATGGATCCTGAAAAATATTGGGGTCAAGGCTATGCAGAAAGTGAATAAAAAACATTTCAAAGTAAAATATAGTTGTGATGCACGTGGGTTACTGCTTGTCTCTGAAGTACAGTAGCATTGCATGGTTTTTATATCCCCCCAGCTCAGTTAATAATTATTGTTGCTAAGTCTGACATGTATTCTACATTGCTAGGGAAAATGGAAAGGTTTTGTAGAATAGTGATGAATACTCTACTTGCCAGATTTTTCTTTTTGTTCTGATAATTGGTAGGTGTTTGTATTCCATCATATCTCTTTTTAGGACTACACTTACTAGATTGCTCCTCAGTTCAAGAACAGAGGGTCCTGTCCACCATTTTATATTGTCACTAGATAATGTAGGCAAGACAGAACAAGTCTGCTGAGATGAGATGAGATGAGATGAGATGAGATGAGATGAGATGAGATGAGATACTGTTTTGTGCTTTCCAAAAAGGACAGTTCTTGCTTCTAATTTTATCTTTGTCTAGACTGTGCTTCCAATGGCAACAGCCTAGCACTGAGCGCTCTGCAGCAGGTGCTGGGATGAAATTACTATCATGGAGTTACCAAACACAGAGCATTTTTATGGTCCACAAAGAGAGGAAAATCTGGCAGGTGTTTTCTTGGGATCCTCACTGGAACTGACAGTTGCAAGTTTGCTGTCCAAGAAGGATGAAAATGTCCCAGATTGTAAAAATTCAGACTTTTTAAATGCCTTTCCTTTCATTAACAGTTCACCTTGACTTGTTTTGGACTTTGCACTTGTGTTAGCTGAAAACAAAATTTCTGGCGGCACTTGTGCAAAGTTTTGGTAAAGAAAGGCTTAGTAGCTTCACTGTTTCCTTTTTGATTTTTCTCTTGGCTGTAGAGCTCAGGCAAAACTCTCATTTCATAGGACAAGCCCAATTTCTTGTGTCATCTACATTGCCAGATTTTATAAAAAAAGAAAAATAGATAATCTGTGACATTGCAGATGGCACAAAGGCAGTAACCAGAACATCTGGTGAGAGAGACCACCAGAGACGCTGGTGATGGGATCTTCTGCTTGAGCAATGGGAATATCTGAACAGAGCAGGTGTTTTCAGCACAGCCCTCTGCATGTCAGGAAGAACAACTGATGCTGCATTCCAGCCACATCTAAAGAGTAGATCACTAACTTCTTGACAGAAACTTTTAAAATTCTAAAACACACAAGGAAGAAAATTCCATGCATAATAAAATCTGGACCACAGAACCTGAGACCAGTGTTTTCTCTATAGGTTTTCATGAACCATCTTTTTACAAGACACATTGTAGATGATAGTTTAAGCAGAAAAGATTTTTAAAAAAGGTTTTGTGCAGGAGAAGAGATGAAAGTTTTGTCAATATGGGTACAATAAAAACCTGGAAACTGAAGGATGAGAGAATTGTCCTGGCTGGATGAAACTAGGACACATCATGAAATTATATTCATATTTTCTGGAGATCCTATCAGAAATGAGTTTCCTAATTTTTATTCTTTTAAAGGTTTAATTAATTTATGTTGTATGCATATGTGGCCTTCTGGTTTTATTACTTTCAGGAGTTTAAACCTATATTTCTGCTGATGTCAAATAGATTATTATTTTGTATGTACAACCTGGACAAAGGAGCAGTTCAATAGCTACAAAAGGCCTCTAGAGAAGTAGGACAAATTAAACTTCACTCCCATTACCTAAAATCAGGTGATGTTACTAAAATTAAATGTGCTTTTGGTCAGGTTTGACCCACTGATGGAGTAAGACCAAACCTGGATATCCAGCATGAAAGAGTGTGTGTCCTTTGCATGCTGTAAAAAAGGTTTCTCCCTCATTTTACTGCCACATTATTGAAGAAGAAGCAGTAAAATGACAGTTCTACATCTGGGATACAAGTCTGATAACTTTTCCCTTATCTTCATACACACTTTAGATCGTGTGTATAGATTGTTTATGCTATTGTAGGAAGCCTCCTTTTTTTAGGGGATTTTATTTTTTTGATAGAAGTTTTTTTAGCTAATCCTTCTTTATCAAAAGAAAGCAACCTTTGATCACAACTCATTTAAGCTTTCATCTTTCAAGATGTTCTGAAATACACAAAATCAATATGTAATATGTGGAAGATTTGCCCGTGGTGAAAGGTCAAGAAAAAGAATTTTTCTCCTCGCTATTGACATAAACACTTGGAGGTGAAGTATTTTTCAAGGTATTTTGCATCACACTTGAAGTCACATTCTGTGATATAATAATCGATAAAGACCACTATGATAATAATAATTTCATTCTGTCTGTATCAATGGTTATGAACAGTTTATGAACTGATAAATCTCCCTTTGGCTGCTACAGGGTTGGTTAGCCATCGTTATGAAACAGAATGATTTATTCTGCCAGCATTTTCGTTTTCAATTTAAAATTATAATGATGAAAGTGCTTCTTAATTTAAAGTAAAAAGAGAAAGATATAATGCATTTGTTCCAACTGATAAGACTCAGTGCAGAAATATGTAAGTTGTAAAGTTTGCTCTAAGCAAAAATAATCTCACAGGTATTTTTTTTTCACCTGTGAGAGAGCTAATGTCAAGTATTCACAGTGCTTGAGAAACTTTGCTTCTCCAAGGTACGTGATGAGATCAGAGATACATACTAATTGTGGAAAGAATCTTGAAAAGGGTTACTCAAGGGTAGAGAACTCCAGTGAGCTTTGAAAAGGAGCGAAGGTTTTAGAAGTGCTGATGGGTGAATGTATGGCAAAGTATTCACATTTGTGGAGACACTGAGGGAGTCTGCAAAAAGCTTTGCTGGGTTCAGCAGAAAAGGATCTCAAAAAATATCCCCCCAATCTTATGGTGTGATTACTTCAGTTCATTCTGAGACTTGCATGCATTTTACATACCGGAAATCAAAGTAAATTAACTAAACTGATATGATCTTTTATTTATTTCTTCAAAACTGCAGGAAACTGTGCAGTGCTCTACACTGCAAGGGTTACTGTGACACTGTCAGTCTGACATTGGCTCTTAAAGCCATCAAAATCTCATTGCTGTCCTTTGAATACAACAAAGTACATGCATTAGGAATTGACTTTATGTTGTTTCCTTATTGAAAATCATGTAATGAAAAATTACTGATGAAGAGTCCACTGAGATAGCCTGTATTTTTTCTTCATAATACCTTGAGCTTTCTAATATAATTGAATTTAATCTTTTACTTTAAGATGTCATTTCTACAAAGCAATTTATCTTCACAAATCATTCAAGGCAGTTGTCATAGAACCTTACAATAATTTGAGTTGGAAGAGACCTTTGAAAGTCATGTCTGAACTGAAAAGAATAAGCAAAAATATAAATCAAGTGGAAAATTATGTTTGAAATGTACAATTTTAATGAAAAAAGCATTATAAATATTTTACTCATATATTTTGATATCTGCATGATAGGAAATGATGTTATTTTATTGTGCTTTATTTTGTAGATATTTCTGAAAACCAAGCTGAGATGCTGCCTGCAGCCATTTTGCAAAGGATTGAAAGGATCTCTGGAAACCCACTTGGAATGTCTTGGCCAGTCAAGGTAAGAACTGAAGTGATTTTATCTTTTTTTAAATCCTTTTTACATGTTTAGCTGGTGCTAAAGAATAAGTGGGATAAAGGCCATAGATACTCCATAGGAGAAGGGTGGTACAGTCTCATTCAGTGGTGACTTACAGAGATGGTGAATGTGTATAACCAATATTTGGTCATTGTTGCACCAGCAGCAGTTCAACTTTTAAATGTAGATAGGCCTGGAAAGCCAGGCAATGGCCCAACTCTAACACAGGGATTTTGTTTGTGTTTATGACTTAAGCTGAGAGGAAAATCTCTGTTTTATTTAGGGCTGAAATGGGACTTGAACCTCCATCAGTGCACCCTTAAAGAAGGCAGCATGTATTCACTGAAATAACAAGCTTTTCTTTTAGACTTTTATGCAGTTCTATATAAAATCATTGTGCCTGCCTGAAGACCATTAAATAGCCAAACCATTAAAATATTCCTACCTTTTACCAGATGAAATTTTTAATGACAAATTTATTGTAACAGTCAGTGAATGACCACGTGGGAGTTTTTCTAAAACATCAAGTTGTGTTTGGAATATAGGATGCAATTTTGTGAGAAAATGGTAGGCAGGCTACTAGAAGAGATGATTTTATGAAATATAAAGCATAAGGTAACTTTTCAATATATCTGGGGTTTTTTTGCTGTGTTTCCATAACAGCATCTATTTGAAACTAGAAATTAGTAAGATATAGTGACATCAATTCATTAAAAATGAAAGAAACACCATATTATATCACATTAGATTGCTGTAAACCTACTGCATTTTGCCCTTATATTTTCTTCTCCATTTCAAAATATGTGTTAGAAATAGCCATTTAATTGTAGCAAAAATCAATCATTGTGATGTATGAAGTCAGACAGAGTTTCAGCCCTCCACATTTTCTTCTTGTAGACTTTATTTACATAATAAAGATCTATGTTTTTACATGGACCTGTGAATACAGACATTGGAATAAAAGACAACTATGCAATAAGAATTTTATGAAGATCTCAAACAATATCACAGGAGAAAAATTCTTCCTTTTCAGTTTAATACACAACTTGGAGAGTTGTCTGTAAATGTAGATACAAAATCAGGGCCATGAAATATATATACATATAGGAATGAAAAATTAACATAGAAAAAAAACGCTAATAGATAATCTCAGCAAGCTGTACTCCCCAAGAGCAAATAGTCAGTTCCGATATAAACTGAATAACTGTTCCTTTTGCTGGGCTTGGAGGTTGCTCCCACTACACGACAAATTTCAGCAGTGCAGACCTTCAGTTGCGCGTAGAAGCACAAAGATGAAATTCCCAAGGTCTGCAGAAGGCACAGCTCAGCACAGAACAGAGGAGGCTGCACTTCAAATCCTGCAGCTCCTCAGGGCAGTGAAATAACAGCCCAAAATTCAGTCCTGAACACTGCTGGGAGCTTGAGTGCAAGGAGAATATTGCTTCTTATCTACAGGCTGAGATTCAATCTCCTCCATCTTCTGCAATACAGATATCTGTATCTTAGCCAGATTTCTTTTGAATTTGATGAAGAGAAAGAGGCTCTTCTAGAGAGTGATTCATCAGAACTATTTTGTGGGTTTTTTAAGGAAAAGATTAGGTAACTTTTGTAACATTCTGAGCTGGGTGAAATGACAGATTTTGCTCCCTAGGAGATATTTCATGCTGTTTCCTGTGGGAATTTTTTGATGAGTGAGTTGAGTTAAAGCAACCTGCTGCTCTCTTGTTGTTTGAGCTAGAACTTCCCAAGTGGGCTAACTGTTGGAATCTGTAGTGGGAACTTCAATGAATAACTCATATTGGAGTATTTTTGTGGTTAAAATACTATGATACTGTATTTCTTTCTATGGATCCATTGGAACAGTCCAAGGTAATGTCTTCAGGTATTTTTTCTTCACATTTGGATATGACTTCAGTATAAGTTCTGAATGATTCACTTCAGTAAATTTTGTATGATAGCTTATGGAGTAAAACGTAATCAGGAACAATGTATCAAGTTCAATTTAGTGTATTGCTAACTATTTTTTAAGATAATAGGATTGGACAAAAAGTAGTGGCATGAATATATCCACAATATCCCTAAAGGAACACCTGGAAACATTTTGTAAACTTCAAAACACACTGGCATGTCAAATACCAAGTCTCATAAACGATGAAAGATGATTCTGTATGGTCCTGCTGTGGCAGTGGTAACTCATGCACACTCATGCGGCACTGCAGCTTCCCTCCAGGTTCAGAGTTCTGTGTGCCAGACACGTGGACCAAAGTCAAGCTGCAGCAGGAGGAGCATCAGGGGATGCCTGAATGTCCTTCAGAGCCACAGCCTCACACAGCATCCCCTGCTCTGGGTCCAAGCCTGGGAAGAGGGAGCACTGCTCAGGGCAGCTGTACAGCTCTGCTCTTCCTGCTCAGTTTCTATTCCCTCCTGCAGTGGAGAAGCCACTGAAATTTTATGAAAGAGACCCTTAAATCCCCCCATCTGCTCTCACAAATATCAGCTCTCGATTCTGTTCACCCACAGCTTTTCCCCCCATTTTGTTTACATGCTATCTCATTGCTCATATTTGTCTATTTTGGCCATGGCTCAAGGCCAGAATTGAGGCTTACTTTTGCTTCTCTGCAGTATGTTGTATAAATATATGCTACATAAACATCAGTTGGGATAACACTGTGATCTCCTTAGAATTTTTCTTTTTTCCCAGCTGAATATATTAGGAAAGACTCCCCAAATGTTCCTATATCAGACTAATTTCTGATTCTTTTTGGAGGCGTGAGAGCTAGATGGATATCTCTTGGAGAGCAGACCACCAAATACAGAGTAGAGAGGAGTTTAATTAACTAGTGTGGAGAAACTACAGGAGGAGAAAATATATCTTGTGGTAGATAGAAAGTGAGCAAGATCGATTTGTTTGTACTGGCAGTATCACCCACAGAGTATCACTGCTAACAGGAAAAGGGCCTCACTCACAGATCCATAAGGGAGGCCAGAAGACATGGACAGCACAAAGAACAGTGTTCACCTAGGACTGAGATGTTTCTGTGACCTTTAACAAAATCTCAAGACATCCTGAGATTTTTATATCCTAGATGATTGTTCTAGGATGATTAAAAAAAAAAGAGAGTAGGAGCAAAAAAAACCCCTCAGAATAAAACATCTTGTTGATATGAAAATTTATAAAATCATTAAAAAAGAAGGTTCTGGGAAGCCTAAATAAAAAAAAAAAAGAATAATAATGTATTAAATAAATTCAGGAAAAAAGGTAATGAATGATTATCCTTTTACAAAGTGATGCTGTGCTGTAAAATTCAGCTGCTTAAGTGATTTTTTAATAAGCAACTTAGTTCTGTTTATCAGTATTCTTCTAAAATGTGCAATGGAGACCTTTATCCAGTGCAAATTGTTTCTGGGGTTTTTTTCCAGTTTCTGGTAGTTCTGGAGCAGAGCATCTCTTTACTCACTAGCATTAATATTAAAGATCTGAAACATATTAATCTGTCCATGTAGGTGTTTTTAATTATGTAGGTAATTGGTTAAAAATTGACCAGAGAAGGCTTTTATTTGGGGCACTGGCTGAGCTGTTCTCCATTCCCTGTTCAATAGCTAAACTCTATGAGTAGTAAGAAGAGTCGCAGTTTAAATACTTTGAGGAAAAGGAGAAAAATCCAAAACATTTTAAGCATTTTCAGCCAGTTCCTAGCAGCCAGTAGATGTCATTCTATGTCTATTTTAATGCTAGTTTCTACTGTTCTCATTATAATTCTCTAAATAACAAATTGCAGATGGGAATGGGGGGAAACATTTATGTTTAACTTTTTTTTCTGATTAATGCAGAAGTCTGTATCTTTCTTTTCAGTAATGTAAGGTGTCAGAGTGTGAAATTGGTCCTTGATGCAGCTGAAGGTGATAAGCTTTTGTCTTTCCGTCACTCATCCATTAGTACTGTTTAATTTATTTATATGTTTGTACAAGGGATTTGTCAGCTTTGCACTGTGCATGTTTTTTCTTTCTTTTCTTCCTTTTTCCTTTACAAATTACTTTTCCTTTCTGAGCAGGTTTGCTTGATGCTGTTCCTGAAGCTTTTCTCCTATCACTTCTCAAGATGTCAAGGGCAAATGCAGGAAGAGTTTTGTAACCCTGGAGAGACACACAGACTGCTGCCCAGAATCACACGGAAGAAAGGTCTGAGACCAAATGGAAAGAGAAGTTTGGTATTCCTTTTCTGAATAATGTTATTGTTAACTAAATGTTTACTAAAACCCAAATGCAGAGCCCTGCTGGCAATGGTAGCAAACAAATAGACTTCTGTCTTCAGTAAGGATTTTGCAGCCTTGCTAAGATAAGCAATTTGTAATTAGTCATTTCATTTCTGTCCAAAGATACATAGTGACTGTCTTGAGAATATTGTGGGCAGAGGGCCAAAACCCTGAGCCTGTGAGGAGACTGAATTTCATGTACTGCCTTTGTAGTGCTCAACCAGTGTGTGCCAGTGAGAGTAGGAGGAAACTGGGCAGCTTTCATTCTATGGCTGGAGTAGCTCAGGTGCCAGGACTATCAAGCTGACACTTTTTAAAATACTGAATTCTTATTTTTGCTTTTTGGCAGCCATTGTTTCACCTGGTCCTGCTCTGTCACATAGGGATCTCATGTGATTTGTTATCCACTGAGCTGAGGCAGATGCTCTCCAAGCTACATTTACTCTGCTCCAGCAACTGGCAATCCATGGTCCTAGAGATGCCCTTGCTGTGCCAGAGCAGAAATACCGTATTTTCTGCAGAATAGTTGCAAACACAGGAACACAGGAAAGACAGGCCTAACGTGAATTTTAAGATGGGAGAACTGTACCTGGCTTTACAAAAGTAAGGTTTTAAATGAGACTGGAAGAATAAAAAAGGATTACAAAATTGCATTCTATAAAGCCTTTCTGTGGTACCTCTCCTTAAAGAGTTTACAATATACATTACCTTTGTACCCACAAGGGTTAGGCTGAATGGCAAACATAGTATCTTGGTTTGGGTCTTACCAATGCCACTGCAGTTTCTCTCCTTGCAGTCACAAGTGTAATCAGGTGGGTGATGGTGGCACAAGCTGATCTTCAGATGCTCAAAAGGAATGTAATCTTGTGTGTGTGTGTGCTGGGTAATGCATGCAGGGAATTGGTTACAAGCTGCTGGTTGGGATCAGGCTGTTCCTGTTGCACTTGGGGCAGTGTGACAGCTCATGCTAGTTTGCCACATACCCACACTAATTTCACACAAATGCCACACTGTTACTGGAAAGAATTTGACATAGGATCATTGCATTTCCTCTGTGATCTTAGATTTTTTTTTTTTTTTTTAACCACAGAGAGCTACCATTTCAAGCAAAGCAGGAATTAAATCTAATAGGAATAGTTACACAAAGTGTTTGTGGTATCCTGTGTCTTATTAGCATATTAATATTCATGGCAAAAAATCACGGTAAAGAGCTACTGCAGTCACAAAAGGAAAAAGAGTAACAAACCCATCAGCAACTGATACAAAAACAAGCAGAAGAGAGACTGAAAGTGTCTTTACAGATACCGACTGGCAAAATTTCTGTCTGCTAAAGGATATCATAATCTTGGTACTGTTTACATAGCTGAGGAAATCAGTTATATAAGCAAGGAAAATAACCACGACTGCCTGAGTAAAGAGGAAAAAACAAATAAAGGAAATAAGTGTGATGGGGAGTTAAAAGAACTGAAGAATGTAAAGACACTCTGAATAGAGGGGATCAAGTGCTAGTCAGTTTAAATGTCTTGTACCACTACAAGGAAGAGCGTGGAAACAAATTGCTCTCAACTGGACAAGGAAATAAGAAAAAGGCTTAGGAAATTAGTTGTGGCAGAGGGTCTAAAAGACCAAAGATGTTAAAGCTCGGTTGGTTGGACAGAGGACAAAGCTTTTGTTGACTTGCAGTGTGCATCTGAATACCTTTTGCTGAATTCTGTGCATGTTTAACTCACAGCACCAAAAAATAATGAAATTGCATTCTACCTTTTAAACCATGAGTCACTTTGCTGAAGGGTCGTTGCCCAGACAGTCTGAATGTGCCCAGCAGACAGAGAATACCAAAAGGGAGTTAAAATTTACATCATGTCTGTGTCGTGACAAAGGAAAATGTAAAGATAGCAACTTCTCAGGGGGTTGTTATTAGGATCCTTTCAATCTGTGCCAAAAGAACATTATTCAGAATTCATACTGGGATGTGACTTGTGACTGACAAAATCTTTAGTCCTGAGTGTGTCTACTCATCATCAGGAAGAAGCTGCATTCCATTGCTGCATGCCTTTATAAAAAGGCTAAAAGAGGAAAAAGTTTAGAACAGCATGGAAAGGTCTGCAAGGTGCAAAGGAGAGAAGGGAAGCCTCTAATAATTTCAACACTTCTTCCTATTTTCACCCACATGAATCATGCCATGCAACGCTGAATTTGTGTGCACTCAGGGGAAGGGAAGGGAGGACATGCAGCAATTTCTGCTTTAATCTGTCACCCAGGCCCATTAAAAAGGCAGGATAAATTGCCTTCAGAAATTGGCACATTCTGACTAGAATGTGCTTCAGAGGAGTGAAAAATAGGTGCTTGGAGAGAGGTGAAAAATAGGTGCTTTGAATGTTCAGCTGCTTTTCCATGAAATTGTGAGCTTGGCAATACAGCAGGCCTCATTCCTCTCACATTCCACCTCTTGGATTCCCCTGTTCCTGTAAGGACCATCAAGGACATCAGCATTAAAAGTGTGTCTGCTCCACACACCTGGGGTCAGCTCAGTCTGGAACACTGGAAAGAGAAGCAGCCCTGCAGTAGCTTTCCTCAGAAAGCTGTTTCCCTGCAGGATCTGATCACGAGGAGTTGTTTTGCTCCTTAGGACAGGCCATAGCTGTGGAAGGAGGCTGACTAGAGGGGCTGCTGCTCCTCTTACCCCTTTCTCTGCATTTTCATTGATCTTACACTGAAATGGACTTCACAGGTTTTCAGATATGCCCGATTTGTTCTCTTCTGTACCTGTGGGCGAGTATGCAATATATTATCATCCAGAGAAGATAACAACCTATTAGTGTATCCCACTATGTACTTCAGTAATTGTGTCCAGTGATTCTGCTGAAGGAAAAAATTGAGTTAGTGCCTTCATTTGTGCTGTGAATATGATCCATCTTTTCTCCTGTGTCCAGGGCTCTAACTGCAATAATTAGTTGGCACAGACCATTTGCAAATTTGAAATGACTATATTATGTGATTCTTTCTTTGCTTTATCTTTCTGCCAATTTAGACGGGAAACATATGTCATCAGCTGTGGATGCAGCTTTTACAAATAGATGACTCTGTCTTTCTGTGCACTGTGTGCAGAGATATCTCAGTTACAGATGCTTTGTGGTTTGCAGGGCCTACTCTTCCAAAACTGGTGCTTTCTAAAAGCAGAGAATGAACGTTTGCTTATCACTATTCTCTTTCTGACTGTGGCATGTATATATAAATGCCTTGACAAAGGAATTTAATTATTTTATGTACACCACGAAGTCAAAGCAAGCCTTCCGTTCACCTTACCTTCCTCCTTTCCACTTCTCTTTTTTGTGATACAACTGATGTGATAATGCTAATGTTATAGAAATATTAAAGTGATCTTGTTCTTTTCAAGCATTTGTTTTCTGTTCCAGATAAAAGTTATATGTCGTACTTCTTCATGTGAAAATTTCTTGTTCACATCAATAAGCCAGAATCCCTGTTGTATGTCTCTAGTGGTACATTGGTGTTAACTACTGTAGGATTAGATTGTTTGTTTCTTGCTTTCTTTCGCTTTTCAAAGGTGAAATTATTATACACAAAATCAAAAAAAAAAAAAGATCTACTAATATTTTAATATTTTACTATTCACATTATTGTTCATTCTCAGTAGTCAAGGAAATTATATATGCTTTTCTTGGTTTTTTAACCTTTTAATGATGCATTATAATTATAATTTTAATAGGCAGAAATTATATTATTTTGGGGGTAAATAACTTACCATTATTATAGGTAGAGTTTAAAAGTTTTGCAATAATTTTGGAATATCTCTAAAATTGTACTTAATTTATTAAGAATATATGAAGAATAAGCCTTTGAGACTCTGATTTTGTTTGTTTCCTAAATTTCAAAGCTAAATGGCTATCTATTAATTATACTGTACAGAATTTATACCTAAAATATTAACTGTACTAATTAGGCTTTGTTTTCCCCATTTCTTTTATGGGGAGAAATACAGTAGCCTTCTGAGGTTCTTAAATGTTTCTTTCTACTTCCTATAAGCAACCTGAAGATATTACATTGTTAACTGCTCAGTTAAAAAAAATACAAAGAAAAAGGCCTTTAAATTTAGCTGTCTTCTAGCTTTGGTCACAGGCTAGTTGTAGATATAGGAATATTCTGTATATAACAGAATACCTGGAAAGTACCAGCAGCTATTCAAAATTACTCTGCCTGAAGTAAGCAACATAAAGGTCACACTTAAGATAATAAATATTCATGTAATTAGGTTATATGTAGCTACACAGAATACAATAGCACCAATAATCACAAGTGATTGAAATATTTTCATCAAATTCAGTGATGACTGAGAGATGAAGAACATTGCCAAGTGGAACATGTTCTCGGAATAGTCTATGGTAGTTAAGAGTTCAACTGTTCAAACCCTTGGGATCATTTAAATGTCTTTGCCAAACCCTTGCTTTATTCTCTTTTGTATGGTGTAGTGTTCCTTAGCAAAGTTGGGTCAAGTTGCTCCCATTCAGCAGCTTTTAAAGTCCTTTTTGTGTTAGAAAAATTATCTGTACATGACACAGTGAAATACAGAACTATTCTGCTCTTACAGTTTTCATTACAGAAACAATACATAAATTAGTCACAACTATCCTTGTACACAGTGACACTACCTGTGTTTCTCCCTTTCCCTGTTTGTAAAAGTTAAGTATCTTTACTAAGTGAGTATCTTTACTAAGTTCTGTTTAAAATTCTTACTTCTTTCTTCTGAATTCCTTATGAAATTTGAGCAGGATCCAGCACTGATCACCTCTAGTCTTAAACCATTTTGTCTTGTGTAACAGCAACATCTGTCCAAAAGCTCTTTGGTTTGTAGCAGTGCTTGTTTCTAACCCATAAGTTACAAAATACAGAGTTATTATTCACCACATGTACTCATTTATCTCGCTCTGCACTACAGCAGTTGGAGCTGCGGGCATAGCTCTGCACAAGGCACCATGGAGGGAGATGGACAGTCCCACGGGCTTCTCCCTGCTTTTGTATGCAGGGAGAGCCTGATGGTCAGCACTTGGAGTAACAGAAGTTTTGCCTAACCCAGATAATTTGCTAATCAGCTTGCAGTGCAAAATCGTGAGTATTTTATGGAAGAACAAATTCCAAGCGAGAAGGAATCGGGCTCTCAGTATAGTGTGTGCTGCCCTGCCCTCTGGAAGGGGCCCTATCCAGGCAGCTGAAGGCTGTTTCCAGTGCTCAAAAGGACAAAACAATCCTCCAGGGTCTGGGTGGCACAAAGGGAGTTCATATCTAGCCTTTCAGACACATTACAACTGAGATATGGCACTTTTTCCACAAAGCAGAGGGGCTGAGATGATCCAAGCAGCAGAGTGAAGGAATTGGTAAAAATGCAGTGGTTAAGCTTCTGTGCCTGCTCAGGCAGAGCTGCCATCATAGCAGGGAGTTGGGGGATCAAATGGAACCTTGGGAAGGCTCAAAGATCTGCGACTGTTTGTGATTGTCTTATTATATAAAAAAAGTTAATAAAATAAGGCCTTAATAATAAAAAAAGGTTTTGTTATATTTGATGTTAATAAGCTCATTTAATAGGTTTCTCATCTGGGACAATGAAAAACATTAACTGAGATAGAAATTTTTCATATTTACCCACCTAGAGGCTGTAATGTCTTTCAATTTCATGTTGTTCAACAGTGTTGAAATGTGAAAAAATTAAAGTTTGTGCTTCAAGGTGAGAGCCTGTTGACTTGGATGAAATGGTGAGCTATTCTTATAGAGAAATGTCTATCTATAACTGTGTTGAAATTCAGTTAAAATCAGTTTATAGTTAATTTCATCATTTTCTGCTTTCAGAAGTGTGACCCAGTCATTATTTCTTCTGGTCTAGTCCTTGTTTAGTTTCTTAAAAGCAAAACAAAATAAGAAACTGTTTAGTACATAAATGTGTATATTTAATTCAAAGACTGCTCCTGCATGGCCAAAGCTACTAAAGCACAAAATATACTAAGAAAATATGTCTCTCTGTATTGTTCCTATATTGAATCTTCATTAAGATTTTATAAAAAATCCATTAGAATGTTCCTTGCTTAGTAACTGCTACAAGAGCTGTTCTTCTAGGGGCCCAGAAAGTCTGAGGTTTTTGAGGAGCTCAAATTCAATCTACTAAGAAAAAGCTGATCTGTGTTTACTCTCTTTTTTCCCATTTTTTCTGGAATGACCTGACAAGCTACTTCTGTTATATTTTAGCTTGTACTTTGTTTGCAATATATATGTGCAATTATTTTTTTAGGCTTTCTTGAAAATGAGGAAACTGAGGTCTCAGGCAAGGAATTAGATTTTGTAAAGGAAACCTAACCATCACTTTTTACTTGATATTTTGAAATTATGGAATGCAGTTCACAGAGAAAAACAGGAGGTTGAGTGTTTGGAAATATCTCTTATATTATATATGGTAACCTTTACAGTAGTATATAGAGTTAGTAAACCCAGCAAGACTTGTGCAGTGAGCACCATAAAATTTGGTTAGATGATGAATAAAACACAAATAATTAAGGTGAATATATAGGGCATTTTCATCTCCATGGCAGGTATGAAATAAATGTCTTTCCAAAGCTGGAAAAAAGTAGATGTATTTGAGAACTGAAAATACAGTATGGTTGAGATCTCAGGATCTTCATCCTGTCTTTGTTGTGGTATCCCACAAGATTCTGGTCTCTAACTGGAGGTCTGAGAATAAGAAGTTTGGGCCTTTATACCAGTAGCTAAAAAACTGGCTGATTTTGAGTGCTATTAGTAATCCTCTGGGCTATTTTAAAGCTATATTTTTTATGCCAGTTTGCAAATTATTCATCTGTATCTAACTTATCTCACTTGTCTGCTAGGCTGTCATAATGTCTTCATATAGGCCAATAATATAAAATCCACATAGGTGGATGACAGCAGTGTGTAAGCAAAGAGTTTAGGTTGTTAAGAAAGGATGGTGTTGTTGGACACAATAAAATGATGTCAAAAGGAAAGAAGAGGTTGTTTGTCCATGAGCAGAGAAATCTTTCAGCACTGTTTCTGACGATATATGGACATCTTTTTCAAAAGAAATTAAATAATGATAATCTATTGTTTTAATGCACTGCTTATTTTTTAAAGAAAACATTGAGAAGACAAATATTTGCAGAGACAAAAAGGTATTTTACGTCTACTACAAGGAAGAAGAGTTTGTGATCTGAAGAGGGATCTTTAGTTCAGGCAGAAGGCACCAGCTAATAGCACAAATAATTAAAGAATATTCTCTTGTAGATATTCAGGTAACCAGTCTATGAATGTCTCTTTAAGTAGATCTCTGCTTTGTTGAAAACTTTGAGAGCTTTTGCTTTTTGATGGTGATGGTGTGCTAATGAGAGCTAGGCTGCAGGGAAATGTTCTGAGGGAAGGAAGGGTATTGGGGAACACACAGTTTATACTGTGTGCAGCAATTAAAACTGCTTTAGTCCAGGTAATAAAAGGAAGGAAAAATCCCCCAAAACCTTCAACTTGCCATCATATTTCAAGAGGCTCAAGAGATAAAAAGGCTCCTCCTATTTCACATGAGGGTTCTAAATCCAGTCCTTTGGGGTTTGAACAGTCTGAGCTGATATGAAGTCAAAACCCAATGCTTTTACTGCAGAAGAGGTAAACAATATTGGGACAGATATTAATATCCTGTGACTCGAGTGCTAAATGACTTCTGGTTTTGGCATGTTTAGATATGGCAGACACAGTTAAGAAATAAGTACTGTCAAGGTCTAATTATTGCAAACTAATTACAGCTGTTGAAGTTGAAGCTCAGGAAGTGTGAAGTGCCTTCAAGAATTGCAATTCCCTGGAGATGTGATTAGCTCACAGTCACCACCCTGCTAGTTCTGTTTGGAGCCTTCTTGTGTAAGAAAAGCAGACAGAATTGACAGATAAACCTTGGTTTTATCTGAGTTCAGATTTTCACAGGCTGATTCACCTGAGTAGAAAACTGACGAACCAGTACAAGAATAGAGTCTTGTGTAGAAAGTCGTAGAGAAATTTCAGCTCTTTACCTGGAAAGTGGGATGCGGTATTCTGCAGTGCTGTATAGAGAAATATACATCAGTGACTGTGTTCACTGCTTGGCTGATAGAACACAAGGGCAGTAGCCTTTTAATGCAAGCCTGTGCTTCTGCCTGTGTGAACTAAGTATTGACCTATCTCTTTGTGCATATTACTCTTGTGTAGATCCTTGTTATGCCTGTGGACTGGTGCAAGTACATGCCCTGGGGTTTTATATCTGTGTGGGTTTTTTGTCTGGTTTTTAAGTTGCAGTCTTTTAGCATACAGTAAGAGAACATTCAGGGTGAGGACAGAATAGAACTGTGCTATTTAACCTGTCAAACTTACTCTTCAAACTGTTACAGAGCCAGGAAGCTTCTGAGCTGAAGGCCTCCTCACATGGGGCACTGATTGCACATTTGAATTACTGATGATAAAGCCTCTGCATACTGATAAGGATTTACCCCAGAAGAGTTACTAAGCGTGTGCAGACTCTTTAGAAGAAGGAGATATTTGCAATGAAACAAATTACTAGTATTCCATATAAAAAGAATAAAAATGAAGCATGAGAGGAGGTTAGGGGATTTCAGAGATGATAGGAGACTGGAGTTTCACTTTGAGTCACTGCACTAGGAGCTCACTGGATTTTTTTTCTCCTTGTTGCCAGTCTTGCAAGTAGGTGGGATTTAACATGATCTTAGAAAAGCTTGAAAACAATTCTTTTGGGGTAGGAGAAGGGAATACAGGTGACCTCACCCCTGCTAAGTAACAGCTGTGTTAATTACCCAATTAACCTGATGAGTCACAGCTGTAGCCAGTAAAGGTAAGTGTGATAAAAGAGAGTGGGTTAGCAGGTGAGGGGCAATCATGAAGGAGAAGGAACCTTGAGGAAGAGGGAACAAGAGGATCCTGAGAAGAGAGAATCTCTGCTGTGAGGTCAGTCTGGGTCTGCAGTCACAGTCTAGCTGCGTAAAAGCCTGCAGAGTCTGCAAACTGATCCCTGCAGTCAGAGGCTGCAAGGGAAACTTACAGCAGGAGCTGCTGCAGCAAGAGTCAGGGAATAGTTGGAATTAGGATGGCTGAGCTGTAAAGAGGAATAAAACAGGACCTTTTCATGCTGTGATAAACAAGCAGTCTGGGTCTCAGCTCATTTCTACCCTCTAACAAGAGGGCTGAAGCATTTTACCTTCCTGGAATTTAGACTACCCGGTGACTGGGTTGGAAGACACAGTGTGGGAACAGAATGGGTCCATGATTAGATAGAAATAAAGACTGTGGCAGGGATAAAGATAATGATCTCCCTTATCTGGCTTTTTATTTTTTTCAAGATGTTTTTTATTGGTTAAGCAAGACAATCTATCAGACTTCAAAGCGTATTAGAAAAATTCTTCAGGCCTTTTTGCTTGCTGCATAGTGCTAATGTGTTTTAGAGCTGTTGACTATCTTGGTTTTGAGTTATATTGGGGCTCCTGCAGTAGCCTGTATTTCCTATGTGCAAGATGGTAAATAAACTATTGTGCAAATCAAGAGTTTATAAATAAGGTGACTCAGGGTTAGGTTCTACCTTAGGTTTTCTGTTCTGGGTGAGCATTAGTGCAAAACACACCATGAAGCTGGTAGTAAGGAAAATCTTTGGCCATTTAGCTGAATACAGATGTGAAAACACAGAAGGATTGTCTTAATACTAAGAGCTGAATCAAGATTTCACTGCTCTTTTAACTATGTCTGAGGATAAGAATAGGACTAATTGCTGGAAATACTAGTTTGCTAACACAGGATCAGCCCTTTTTGAGTATACAGAAACACCGTCTTACTCTGACTACAGAAAATAATTATACCTATAACCTTCTGTAAATAGTATCTAAAACCTAACCTAGTCTAAAAAGGCTGCTTCAGGCTTGCTGAGCTCAATGAAATATATATTAAACAAAATATTGACTGTAATCTGACTGTGTTAGGGAAAACTGGACTATCAATCTTTTGTCTTTATTTTCTTTCCTAGTTTGATTAGGTGATAGAGGTCTGAACCCAGCAGCTGCAGCAATGTATGATTTGGATTGGCAGTGTTATTTCTGCTTGAAAGAGGTGGCTGTTTTCTCTAGGGACTGATATGTTGTGTTTGTGATCCAACAGATACATGCTAGATATTAAACCACTGAGCTCTGTATCAGTGCTTCTGGAAGAAGCATATCAGGAAACAAGGACTGGAAAAAGCTTCATGGATCAACAAATCACCCTGGTATTGCTGTTTCATAAACTTCAAATAAAACTTTACATTAGTTAGGATTTTCATTTTAGCTGCTGTTCTTGGAAAACTATTCAGGAATGTCATTGTTCTGAAGGCTGGAAACCTAGCTTCCAGTCTGAGAGAACTCAGTTTATATGCATTTCTTCATCTACCTACTTTAACCTTTAGCTTAAATTATTCTTTTAAATACCTAATCTTTATCCTGAAGTGCATTTATAGAGAACAGTCATATCCTCTGATGAGCTGTTCTTTCTTCTCATGTAATATTACAGACTATTAATTCTTCTGCCAGTAACTTTTTTCTTTTGCATCTTTCAGTCTCACTTAACTTTTAAAAAGTATGAATAACATAATAATGACAAAGATTAATGTTTTTCAGTCTCTCCTGGAAATGCCTGTTTTGATTCTCTTTAGCTGCTCATTTACTTTTTTTTTACACTTTTATCCCATTGGTGGCTCATCCTGTGACTGGTGACTAATATGCCTGGATTTCTTTGTGACATCTGCAATTGATGAGCTTACAGCTTCTAGCAAAATTCCCTGTTGTTAGTCCTCTGGTGAGTTGAGAGATATTGAAAGCTGAATGTATACGAGTTGGCCCTGTCATGATGTTCTTAATTTTGCTTGCAGCAACTTTGTAGGACTTCTCAGTCACTTTATTTGTAAATGTGGGGGGAAGAGAAGGATCACAGTTGTCTGTTTTCTTAGCTAAGGATGAGGTTAGAGAATTGCATTTGTAAAGAGGTAAATCACAAAGTCAGGACCTCCAGAGCTGCAGCATCCTTAAAGTGAGTTACTGCAGAAGTGTCACACCTCCATGTGCCTGATAATTTGTATGAGGTGTGTGGCTCATAAGAACCTTAGAGGTGCTACAAAGGAGGAATTGAAGGCACCTGAGGCCTCCCACTGAGGTGGCCACTTTGACTCTCTTCTACGACCAAGTCTGAGCATCTTCTAAACTTCAAGGAAATGCAAAGGTTTTAATTACCACAGTTTATGAAGGTTTGTGACTGAGGACAAAGTATTATTCATTTTGTGTCCACTTTCCAATGAAAGATGAAGATAAATAGATATATTAGCTTCTGGTTATAGCCCTCAGTTGGTTGTTCCAGTATCCTTTGAACTTGAGAAGAACAGGAGAAAATGTGAACTGATGAACATTAATGAGTTTGGCCTATGCTCCTCTTGAATACTGGGAGGCACAGCAACTGGAGTAGGAGAAAAGATGCAGCTGATGGGCAAAAAAATTGTAAAGTCCTTGAAAAAGTGAGATCTGTGAAAAAGTCCCTGTATATTTAAATTAGTTTTTCAGTGATGCATTAGCAGGCCCTTACCTATATAACCTTCAGCTGGGGCAGCAGTGCAAATTCAGTCATGTTTTCACAAACTGCACCTAAGGCCTTTGTGGATTTTTATTAGCTGACAATTCCCTGTGCTGTGCTGCACTAATGACTGTATCTGCCCTATAACTCATGAACACAAGGGGCAACAATGATTGAACATTGTTGGTTTAACTTATTATTGGTAGCTACCTAAATTCCCCAGAGTATTACATCCCACTACTTAGCAGGCATTTGTACACTGCTGTATATTTAACAGACCTTCAGGTTATAATTTCAACAATAAAGTGCACAGCTGGGTGGCAGAGGGAAGTGGTTGCCAACCACAGTATGATTCAAGTGTTTGTTGGTTTGGTTTTTAATAAAATATTTAAGGTCAGAGCCATTTTATTTTTTTAAAAGAGTAGCAGAGTATCTAAGGAACACCAGGTTCTGTAGAGATGAAGATCAGGCATTTCTAAAGACTGAACCTGAAATGAACCATTTCTTGAGCTAATGCCATCTGTGTCAGTTTAGAGACAAGTTTAGGAGAAGCACACTCTAGAATGAGTGTTTCCTCTAACAAAAGGAGGGAAAAAAAAGAAAAAAAAAATCCAGCAATCTCTTTCTGCCAATGAGAAAATGAATACTAGTGGATGAAAGTAAAAAAGCCCAACTGTTTATTGACAAACAAAGTGCCCACATGGTGCACACACACACACACACAAAAAAAAAAAAAAAAACCCACAAAAAACAAAAACAACAACAAAAAAAGCTTGGTATTAAACCTTACCTTAACACTCAAACAACAGAATTCTTTATTCTTTGGCTGAGAACAATACCATGGAGAAATTCTTGGCAATATGAATGGGGTTTTCCCTCTTCTGTGTGAAATAGGCACAAATGGGGAAGTCTAATTTTTCCAGAGCTGGGGACAGATGCTAGTTTTGGATAACCTCCAATAAACCACTCTCAGGAGTCACATATGTAATTCTTGAAACAGAAAATTACAGCAAGTAAGCCACAGTCTATGAATTAATGCTTGAAGAGTTGTTCAAGAGAATCCTTTGTATAGAATGTTCTTTTGGCTGTTAACTGAAAGGATAACTTTTCTGTGTTTAATTAAGTCAAATACATGTGTTAATTAAGAATAATGCTAAGTACTTATTTATTTTCCTTTCTAATTTTAATTGTAGCATGTACAGAAGCTTATTAAAAAATATTTGATAATTTTTTCCCTTTCCCTGCTCTCTGGTCCTAAGAACAGAGGAAATTAGAGGATACTTCACGTGAAGATAAGTTATTTAAAATTATACTGTCCTAAGGTGTGGGCTGACACTTTTGGATTGAGAGGGGAACCTTGCTTAGGTCTGTCTGTACAACAGGATGATAGAATAAAATAAGCTGGAAAGGACACCTCTTTCTGCATCCACCTGAATTAACTCAGGATACCTACTTAAACTGTTTTATTCACTTAATTTGACTTGAGGCAGATTAGTATCACTGGCTACCTTTGAGAAGAGCTAGCAGGTTGCAGGAGGACCATGCTTCTTGGTAGGAATATGAGTTTTTACCCATGGCTTTCCCCCCTAAAGTTTGTCACCAAGCTCCTGAAGAGCAGTTAAAATGTGGAGGCATCTGCACTGCTATTGGGAAAATGCCATAGCAGCTGTCACTGCACCAGAGACTGTTTGTGTGATTAGAAGTTAGTTTATTGTTTCATGGTACTCATCAGTTTGGGTAAAATAAAAAAGAATACAATTTTTTTTAATGGACAGGTGTATAAAAAAGTTATTAGCTTTAAAACAGCTGTCTGTTCTTCATTGAATTTAGAGGAAAGCTTCCATTAGTTTCATTATATATGTACCTTGGTAGGAAAAGCCAAAAGAGCTTTTATTTACCAGTAAAGCCAAATATTCCATTTCCCTGCTGAGCTCTGTAAAGTCAGACTGTGAAAAATTCTGAAACATTCAGAAGATTCTACAAATCTACAGGGAATTGTCTTCACCTTCTACATGTCCATCCCTCCACCTCTCCACACCTGTCTTACAGCTCAAGACTGAGTCCACTGACCAGTGCTTCTCTTGCTATACACCTTCATTGATATATCTGGCCAAGTTTAAGCATTATTTAGGATTTAAAATACACTCTCCACACAGTGTTTGTAGGATTTGGGAGTGATATTAACAATCATGGACACTCTGCTTTGTTAGTCACTAAGAGATTTTAGGATTATGTACTTTAATAATCTTTGCACAGTGGATTTTGACAAATACCAAACTGTAAAGCATCTTTTTTCAGAAGCTGCCTGTGTAATAGATTATTTACAGGTCACCATTTTTTCTTGCTCTGTACTTTTCTGCTTACCTCAACAATTCAGTATAATCAATTCATTCAACTCTTCCTGAAAACAGAATAGAAAGTACTTCAAAACATAACTCTTGCCTTCTCCAGATACCTCTCTTTACACAGTACAAGATTTATATCACTACACGTTAATCAATCCAGACTGTAAATCTAAATAGTGGTTACTCGAGATGTTGCATGAGCTTGTTGAAGTCTCCCCTTATGCATGTGATGTTTTTAAAAGTGGGATTCATCTTTCTGTCAACAATCTCTCTGTTTTGATGGGGAGATCCTTTTTTTCCATGTATAACTAGGAAGCTATGCATGTGTTGATATCAGTGGCTGAAAATCTGATCCAGTGTTAAGTGAGTGCAAATTGATGGAAGCTTCTCTTCCAGTCATTGGTTATATTTGTGAACAGGAGGTATTTAAAATTTTATATGGTTAAAACTATGTTTTCAGATTGTGTTTTCTATTACAGTCTTGATATGTGAACTGTGGGAAATGCTGCAATGATTTCTACACCTATGAAAACCAACTAAAAGAAAAATATCTGGGAATATGCATTAAAAAAATGGGTACTTCACCACTTCCATGATTTAATGAAAGTCTTGCAGACTTTTTGGATTTACTGGTAAGGTGATTTCATCATCCTGGTTTTTGTGAATCTCACCTGTCTATGGATGTTGTGTGAACTTCAGGAGTCCTTTAACAGGAAGGGTGCCTATTATGAGAATTGTTTAATGTGCCATCTCATGAGAATGGAGCAGGATTCAATTAGTCCTGCATTACATCTGTGGAGGCAGCCTATGCACTGGCAATGCCTCACTTTATAGTCTAAGATCAGAATTAAATCACAATGGAAGACTTTTTAAAAAAATTTGTTAGATATTTATTAAGTGGCTGTCACAATTTCAGCAAATGAGATTCTGTAAACTGTACTGCAAAGGCCAGTGATGCTTAAGCCAAAAGAGGATAAATCAGTTTGAATCCAGTTTTGTATTTTCTGACCCCATAGGAAATTGGCATATAGCTAACGTGAAATCCTTATTACTTTTGTTTGCTTAATTATGATTTTAGGAAAATAGATACTTATTTCTGTTAAGACACAAAATTTAAACTCTGGGTTTTAAAAAAAAAAAAAAAGGGCATAAAAATGAAATCCAGTTATAGAGCAAAGAGAGAGAAAAGGTTTCTGCAAAGAAAGTAGGGTTGTTGGTTTTGGTTTGGGGGTTTTTTTTAAATAATTGAGAAATAGGATAATTGTATTTGCAGATGACTAAGTGCAAACATTCCAGATTTGTAAAACGCACCTTTGAATTGCAGCGTGGATGGATGGACTCTTCCATGTCATTAGTATTCTGGGATTGGGATGTGCCAGCTCAAGGCAGCCATCCTCTGGGAGCTTGCTGTAGCCATGGTAACCGCGCTGCGGCTCCGCAGGGCCGGGCGGGCCTGGCATGGCTGAGGGGCCAGGCTCATTAATCAACGCACTGCTGAACAGCCGCGGCACAGATCAGTCAGCCAGCGGGCTCAGGGAACACGGGCATGGTCTGCAGCCCCTTTGATCTGTCTGGAGAATTTGCTGGTAGTTTGCAAAGGTCAAGTGTTGCCTCCTGTGGTGCCTCCCAGCGTTGGAGCCCATCCTGGGCAGGAGCAGCCCTGGGTGGGTGTCACTGTCGA